>MCFE01000396.1:0-81849 GCA_002104905.1 Basidiobolus meristosporus CBS 931.73 | reverse complement strand
GTATGGAAATGGTAGGGATGGTGATACGGGGTGACCATGTGTCATGGTACTGGCGTGGGTACTTGCCTAATATAGAAGCACTTATAGCTAGTAATCTTACATAAAGTGAGGGGTAACTTATGCAATAAGGTAAGCAGGTATGATAGTCAACCGGCTTATGGGATAGTACTGATCAGGTAAGACAAATGGGATAAAACTAAAATAAGTGTAGTAGAGATAAAGGGAAGTAGAAAATAAGGGAATGAGCACATCTGTCACGTGGGTGTCACTGTCACCCCACTACAGTGGCTATAATAAGATCATCCACATATAGAGCTAATATAACTGGATTTGCTCTATCTGGCATATAGTATATACTATAGTCAGCATTACTCCTTTTGAAACTCAAAGATTCCAAATAAGAATCTATCTTGCAATTCTAGACTCTACGTGATTGTTTGAGACCATATAGTGACTTTTTAAGCTTGCAGATCAAATGGGGGTTATCTTGGTCATCAAACCCATCAATGCTGGTCCATGTACATGTCCTCATCAAGTTCTCCATTCAAAAATGCAGCTTTTACATCCATTTGATGAATAAAAAACTTATATTTGGCTGCAATAGCCAATATTAATCTGATGGAATTAAACTTGGCTACCGGTGCAAAGGTCTCAGTATAGTCAAGCCTTTTGTTTGATAGTATCCTTTGGCTACAAGTCTTGCTTTGTATCTTTCAATTGTACCATCAGCCTTACATTTTGTCTTGAAAATCCATCTGCATCCAATTGATTTTCAGTTGATTGGTAATTTGACCAAGTCTCAAGTTTGATTTTCCATTGGTGCCTGATATTCCTCAGTCATTGCAGATCTCCAAAACTTTGTCTGAGGGCTATTTAGGGCCTCTTTTAGCAGTCTGGGGCTCATCACTATGGACTGAATAGGCATAGGCTAAGTTTGTACCCTCATTGATATAGTAATTTGGGCTATTTCTTGTCCGATTGGATCTCCGGGCATTTGATACTGGAATGATCACTTCTGGGATATTCCTGGGCACTGATTCTGGCTGAACCATGGTTGTAGAGTCCTCTGGAGTGAAAAAGTTTTCATTGTTTTGCTCTGATTCAATTCTGATAATTGATGGACTTGGGATCAGATTTTTGTCATCATCTGATGTCATTTTTTGCAAAAATTTTGAATTTTCATCAAATAACACATCCCTTGGACTTGATTAGCTTCTTTGCTTTGGTATTGTAGAGTCTGTATGCTTTACTCTCATTGCAGTAACCCAAAAGTATGCATTTTACACTTTTTGGCTCAAGTTTTGACTGATTTCCTGGCAGTTTCTTGGCATATGCTGTACACCGAAATATTCTTAGATGATCTGCACTTGATCTGTATCTATACCATGCTTCAAATGGAATAGAATCACAAAGTATTCTGCTATAACTCCTATTTTTAAGATATACAGCAGTGGCAACTGATTCCGCCTAAAAGTCATAAGATAATTTTTGATCATGGACCATAGATCTTACCATATCAATTATTGATCTGTTAGCACATTCTGCTACTCCATTTTGCTGTGGGGAGTATGGTACAGTAGTCTCTTGCTTTACCCCATGAATTTTGCAGAAGTGAATGAAGATGTTTTGAGGTATATTCTCCACCATTGTCAGAGCATAATTTCTTGATTTTTTCACTAGTTTCTCTCTCCACCATGGCTTTAAGCTCCCTGAACTTAGACAGAGCTTCTTCCTTTCTCTTCATGAAGTAGACCCATGTGTATCTTGTATAATCAGCAATAAAAGTGATTAAATACTTCATCCCACCTAAGGATAAATTTGCATAGGTCCACACAGATCTGAGTGAACTAGATCTAACTTTTTCTTAGTTTTGATCAACCCAGAGCTCTTGAACAGTTATCTGGCTTGTATCCCATATATGCAAGCTTCACAGTGCTCCAAATTAGCTGCGGGATCATTTTTACTCCAGAGATTAGCTAGATCTTTGATCATTTTGCGCAAATAATCAAAATTGATGTGCCCAAATATCCTGTGCCAAAGCATTGGTGTTTCTTCATTTGAGTTACTTATATTGGCTTCCAGATATGATGGAATATTAGCCAACTTGTATAGATTCTGAATCTCTGATACCAATAGCAATATGGGCACCATTTTGATCAGTGATCTTGCATCCAGAATTGTCAAAGCTGAAACTGAGTCCTTCTGCTGTGGCCTTGCTTAAGATAGTAGGTTCTTGGCTATTTCTGGTACATAGAGTACTTCTTTAGAGGTAAGTGTATGGCTTCCTTCACTGCTTCTAAGGTTTACTTGGATAGTTCCTTCTCCCACTGCATCAAGTGTTCTAATGCCACCCATGAAAACCTTCTTAATTGGAATTTCTTGATATTGAGTAAAAAGCTCTTTTTGGTGTGTAAAGTGTTGAGATGCTCCAGAGTCAATATAACACATCTGAGAATCCTTATTTCTGGTCATATTTAGTGCAGATATGAAAAGTCTATCTTCAGCTGTTGCAGCATTTCCATGTTCAGGCTTTTTCTGCTGACTATCTCTCTTTTTGAAGCACTGGTTTAATGTGTGTCCTTTCCTTTTACAGTAATTACAAAACAGGTTGCTATTGCCTCTGAAAGGTCTTGGGTACCTTCTTTGGTAGTTATCATTGCTTATTAAAGCATTTTCTTCTTCCTTCCTGTTGGTGTTTGATTTTCTTAATTCTTCATCCAGGAGCCTTCCATACACATAATTTGATGTCAAATATTCAGTTCTGGACACTAGGGCTGATACTGCTGTAAGAGTCTTGGAGATACTGGAAGTGATTGGGAGGACAAGTGGATTATGTGGTTTTCACTTAATGATTTATTGAATGTACAAGTAGTATTTATACTTTTACCTGGTCTTGGCATTACAAACACTTAGAATAGGCTAAGGAAGGTCCCAAGAACATGTGTGCAAAGTTTGGGGCTGTTTGGACAACTTTGAGAATTTTCATGTTCTGGGTACCTGGTATTTTGGTGAAAATATTCTAAGTAAATCCCAACAAGGAATTTGGTCAGTATTCTCTAGGATTTAAGGGTAATGATCTAAGTGACTAAGTTAGGTGAATATTTAGGTGGAATTGCAAATTTTACAACACTCCCACTCAGCTAAATGTTCATACTGATTAGTCCTAATTTTGACCTAAGATATTCAAACTTGTCTCTAGCTAATGGTTTGGTAAATATGTCTGTAATCCTTTCATCTGTAGGATAGTAAACTAAGCTAACTAAGTTATTCTCTATAGCTTCACGTATGAAATGATGTCTAATATCTATGTGCTTGGTTCTAGCATGAAAAGTTGGATTTCTACCTAATTGTATACATCCTTAATTATCTTGAAATAATGTAATAGGTGTTTTTTGACATAGGCCTAAATCTGTAAGAAGTTTTCTTAACCACATTGCTTCTTTTGTAGCTTCACAGGCTGCCATATACTCTGTCTCTGTGCTGGAAAGTGCTACGGCTGGTTGCTTTCTTGAATTCCATGAAATTGCTCCTTTACAGTAAAGAAAGGTGTATCCTGTAGGGGATCTTCTGTCTTCTAAATTTCATCCCCAATCTGCATCAGAGTATCCCACAAGATCTTGTTCTGAGTCCTTATAAGTGTATCTTAAGCAAATATCAGCAGTTCCTTTTAGGTATCTAAAAATCCGCTTAACTGCTGCAATATGATCAGAACCATAGTTCTGATTATGTTGGCTGACAACTCCCACTGAATATGAGATATCTGGACGTGTTCCAAGCATGATATACATCTGACTGCCGATCATAGATTGATAAGGAAAGTCAGGGCTTTCAGATGGCACCAAGCTCTCTAAATATGGTTGAGTTTTGACCAAGTTAAGGTTTGTCTCCATTGGGGTAGCTGCTGGTCAACAGTCTTCCATTTTGTACTTCTTTAGTATATCTTGAATATACTTGGATTGGCTTAGGGTAATAGTCTGGGTACTTCTGTCTATGGAGAACTTAATCCCTAAGTAGTAACTAAGTTCTCCTAAATCAGACATCTTGAACTCCTTAGATAGGCTGGATTTAGTCTCTTCCAATGTTTCTTGGTTATTGGCAGCTATAATAAGATAATCCACATATAGAGCTAATAGAACTGGACTTGCTCTATCTGGCCTATAGTATATACTATAGTCAGCATTACTCCTTTTTAAACTCAAAGATTCCAAATAAGAATCTATCTTGCAATTCCAGGCTCTTGGTGATTGTTTGAGACCATATAGTGACTTTTTAAGCTTGCAGACCAAATGGGGGTTATCTTGGTCATCAAACCCATCAGGCAGGTCCATATACATGTCCTCATCAAGTTCTCCATTCAAAAATGCAGTTTTTACATCCATTTGATGAATAAAAAACTTATATTTGGCTGCAATAGCCAATATTAATCTGATGGAATTAAACTTGGCTACCGCTGCAAAGGTCTCAGTATAGTCAAGTCCTTTTGTTTGAGAGTATCCTTTGGCTACAAGTCTTGCTTTGTATCTTTTGATTGTATCATCAGCCTTGTATTTTGTCTTGAAAACCTATCTGCATCCAATTGATTTTTGGTTGATTGGTAATTTGACTAAGTCCCAAGTTTGATTTTCCATCAGTGCCTGATATTCCTCAGTCATTGCAGATCTCCAAAACTTTGTCTGAGGGCTATTTAGGGCCTCTTTTACAGTCTGGGGCTCATCAATATGGACTGAATAGGCATAGGCTAAGTTTGTACCCTCATTGATATAGTAATTTGGGCTATGTCTTGTCCAATTTGATCTCTGGGCATTTGATACTGGAATGATCACTTCTGGGATATTCTTGGGCACTAATTCTGGCTGAACCACGGTTGTAGAGTCCTCTGGAGTGAAAAAATTTTATAGTTTTGCTCTGATTTAATCCTGACAATTGGTGGACTTGAGATCAGATTTTTGTCATCATCTGATGTCATTTTTTGCAAAAATTTTGAATTTTCATCAAACAACACATCCCTGGACTTGATCAGCTTCTTTGCTTTGGTATTGTAGAGTCTGTATGCTTTACTCTCATTGCTGTAGCCCAAAAATATGCATTTTACACTTTTTGGCTCAAATTTTGACTGATTTTTGGCTAGTTTTTTGGAATATGCTGTACACCCAAATATTCTTAGATGTTCTGCACTTGGTCTGTATCCATACCATGCTTCAAATGGAAGAGAATTACAAAGCATTCTGTTATAACTTCTATTTTTAAGATATACAGCAGTGGCAACTGATTCCGCCCAAAAATCATAGGATAATTTTTGATCATGGATCATGGATCTTGCCATATCAATTATTGATCTGTTAGCTCATTCTGCTACTCCATTTTGCTGTGGGGAGTATGGTACAGTAGTCTCTTGCTTTGTCCCATGAATTTTGCAAAAGTGAATGAAGAGTTTTGAGGTATATTCTCCACCATTGTCAGAGCGTATTTTCTTGATTTTTTCACCAGTTTCTCTCTCCACCATGGCTTTAAACTCCCTGAGCTTAGACAGAGGTTCTTCCTTTCTCTCCATGAAGTAGACCCATGTGTATCTTGTATAATCATCAATAAAAGTGATTAAATACTTCATCCCACCTAAGGATAAATTTTGCATATGTCCACACCGATCCGAGTGAATAAGATCTAATTTTTTCTTAGTTTTGATTAACCCAGAGCTCTTGAACAGTTGTCTGGCTTGTATCCCATATATACAAGCTTCACAGTGCTCCAAATTAGCTGGGGGATCAATTTTCACTCCAGAAATTAGCTGATATTTGATCATTGCACGCAAATAATCAAAATTGATGTGCCCAAATCTCCTGTGCCAAAGCATTGGTGTTTCTTCATGTAAGTTAATTATATTGGCTTCCAGATATAATGGAATATAAGTCAACTTGTATAGAATCTGATCTCTGATGCCCAAAGCAATATGGGCACCATTTTGATCAGTGATCCTGCATCCAGAATTGTCAAAACTGAAACTGAGTCCTTCTGCTGTGGCCTTGCTTACAGAGAGTAGGTTCTTGGCTATTTCTGGTACATAAAGTACTTCTTTAAAGGTCAGTGTATGGCTTCCTTCACTGCTTCTAAGGTTTACTTGGATAGTTCCTTCTCCCACTGCATCAAGTGTTCTAATGCCACCCATGAAAACCTTCTTAATTAGAATTTCTTGATATTGGGTAAAAAGTTTTTTTTGGTGTGTAAAGTGTTGAGAAGCTCCAGAGTCAATATACCACGTCTGAGAATCCTTGTTTGTGGTCATATTTAGTGCAGATATGAATAGTCTATCCTCATTTGTTGCAGCATTTCCATATTCAGGTTTCTTTTGCTGACAATCTCTCTTTTTGAGACACCGGACTGATTTGTGTCCTTTCCTTTTGCAGTAGTTGCAAAATAGGTTGCTGTTGCCTTTGTAGGGTCTTGGGTACCTCCTTTGTTGGTTATCATTGCTTATTAAAGCATTTTCTTCTTCCTTCTTATTGGCACTTGATTCTCCTAATTCTTCATCCAGGAGCCTTCCATATACGTAATTTAAGGTCAAATCTTCAGTTCTGGACTCTGGGGCTGATACAAGGCCCTGAAACTTGTCTGTCAGGCTATTCAGGATGGTAACTATCACATCCTCATCAGTAGTTGGTACGCCCACAGATTCCATCTCATCTACCAGCAGGGTAATTCTGTTAATTAGATTTTTCATTTCTTCTCCTGGCAGCATCTTTGTAGTAAAGAGTTTTCGTCTCAGATACATTTTCTTGGCAGCTGAACATGACTGGTAGGTGTCTTCCAATGCTTTCCAGGCATTCTTTGCTGTTTTTGCTCTTAAGCATTGAATTAGCAATTTGTCCTTGACATTAAGGCAAATGCAGTTAAAGGCACTTTGTTCTTTCTTCTGGTATTTTAAGGCTTCCTCTCCCACATTTTTAGGAGGGCATTCTTCTCCCATGACAATATCCCAAAGGCCTCTTTCTTGTAGCAGCATCTTCATCTTCACCTTCCACACTTGGTAGTTAGAGCCATCCAGCTTTTCAGCAGAGGGAAAAATTCCAGTAATAGCAGTAGTAGACATTGCAGAGAGTGACAGCTTGGGGCTCATAGCCTGTTGTAAGAGTCTTGGAGATATTGGAAGTGATTGGGAGGCCAAGTAGATTATGTGGTTTTCACTTAATGATTTATTGAATGTACAAGTAGTATTTTTACTTTTACATGGTCCTGGCATTACAAACACATAGAATAGGTTAAGGAAGGTCCCAAGAACATGTGTGCAAAGTTTGGGGCTGTTTGGACAACTTTGAGAATTTTCATGTTCTGGGTACCTGGTATTTTGGTGAAAATATTCTAAGTAAATCCCAACAAGGAATTTGGTCAGTATTCTATAGGATTTAAGGGTAATGATCTAAGTGACTAAGTTAGGTGAATATTTAGGTGGAATTACAAATTTTACAACAGATACAAGGCCCTGACTCTTGTCTGTCAGGCCATTCAGGATGGTAACTATCACATCTGCATCAGTAGTTGGTATGCCTACAGATTCCATCTCATCCACCAGCAGGGTTATTCTGTTAACAGATTTTTCATTTCTTCTCCTGGCAGCATCTTTGTGGTAAGGAATTTTTGTCTAAGATACACTTTTTTAGCAGCTGAACATGACTGGTAGGTGTCTTCTAATGCTTTCTAGGCATTCTTTGCTGTTTTTGCTCTTGAGCATTGAATTAGCAATTTGTCCTTGACATTAAGGCAAATGCAGTTAAAGGCACTTTGTTCTTTCTTCTGGTGCTTTAAGGCTTCCTCTCCCATGTTCTTAGGAGGGAATTCTTCTCCCATGACAATATTCCAAAGGCCTCTTTCTTGTAGCAGCATCTTCATCTTCACCTTCCACACTTGGTAGTTAGATCCATCCAACTTTTCAGCAGAGGGAGAAATTCCAGTGATAGCAGTAGTAAACATTGCAGAGAGTGACAGCTTGGGGCTTATAACTTGTTGTAAGAGTCTTGAAGATATTGGAAGTGATTGGGAGAACAAGTAAATGATGTGATTTTCACTTAATGAGTTATTGTATGTAAAAGTAGTATTTATACTTTTACATGATCTTGGCATTACAAACATGTAGAATATGTTAAGGAAGGTCCCAAGAGCATGTGTGCAAAGTTTGGGGCTGTTTGGACAACTTGTCTAATTTTTTATGTCCAGGGTAAATATTCTAAGTAAATCCTGACAAGGAATTTGATCAGTATTACCTAGGATTTAAAGGTAATGATATAAGTGATTAAGTTAGGTGAATATTTAGGTGGAATTACAAATTTTTACAACATATTTGTCTTACTGTATCAAGAGTATATAAGTAAATAACATAAAAATCCTCTAGTTCTCCACAACATTTGCAAATACTCCTCAGAATATTGCAAGATTTTTATCCTGTATACATGAGATCACAGTAAACTGTTTCCTCTAACTCTGTTAGGATTTTGGGCAAGTATTGAAATAATAAAAGGCCATGATATCAGTGACTAAGCAGATATTACTGTCAGCTTTATAGTTACACCAAGGAGTTCATTAGCTTAGTCACTTGGATCCTGACCTGCAGATCTTTGAGATTCTTCATTTCCTGGGTACCTGATATTTTGGTGAAATATTCCAACAAGTCCTAACAAGAAATTTGGCCAGAATTTTTTATGCTGTCCAAGGAGCCCCAAACTTTTGGCACATGCTCATCAAATTTTTCCAAATATCTTTATGTGTTTGTTTTGCCAAAACTATGTAAAAGCACAAACTCCACCTTAGCATAAATATATTATTGAACAAAAAACCATAGAGTCTATTGTTTCCTCATCCCTTCTTATACCTCCAAAATTCTTTCAACAAATGTAATACATAGTAGACTTATAGCAGTATATTGTGAATCCTCTACACACACCAAGACATGTGGTTGTAAATATGCAGTTTGCATCCAAATTACTACTGATGACAAAGTGGTGAGGTGGAACCCAGAAAATTGTGCTTCACATGAGCCAACTTGAATCAGCCTGAAGCTTGCAACAATTCTGAAGACTTCAGTTACATCAAATATTTGACTGATACCCTATGGACCTAAGCTTTGATCCAGCTGTTACTGTCTCCTTGACTAAGCAGGAATTTATTATGGTTTAGGCACCATACAAATACACTGTACCAGCATTCACTGATTCTGAGTGAGCGGACTTACAAGAGATGATCAAGCTTTTAGGCATGCCAAAGAGACCACAGGCCTTCTGTATGACTTTTCAGAGTCAACTATAAGGCACTGCTGTCATTATGTTTACAAAGGTCACACAAATGCATGAAAGTTTAGTTTAGATGACTAAGTCTAATAAGGAAAGCCTGTGTCTCTATTTTGGTGCATCAGATCACTTCCAAATCCACAGTGCCACAGCAAGCAAATTTTGCACCGGGAGATAAGGAAAAAGAGGGGAAGATGAATTTGAAAGTACTTGGAGGTTAGTAGAAAGAGCATTTTGTACTTGGACAACCTTCCGGTAAATCCAAAAATTTTCAGAATATTTAGAAGGTTGTAAAGAAAGTCATCACAATGTTTTGTTTAAGATGTGGACATTGCAGCAAAATCATTCCCTAACAGACCGGGTGGAATTGTGATCAGGTTGGAAATTTTGAGGATGCCCACCACCATACTTTAGGACCAAATCTTAAAGAATACTCAGCAAACTTAGTACAAGAATATATATGGATGTGTATATATTGCAACATTAGTAAAAATATTTTATTGGGAGGAATCTCAGTAATCCGTATCTTTGCTCTTATGTTGCTTCCCAACGGTGAGACTGCCTAAGCTACCCAAGTTTAGTCTCAGGTTCAGAAGGTTCCCCAGATCGAGTATCAACTCTTCCTGGCCGATTTCGTGTTCATTGATGACAGCAAACGCCTGGCAGGCAAACAGACAGATCACGAGAAGAATAGCGGAGAGATTCATAGTTGTAGTTGGCGTGAGTAAGATGGCAGGCACCATGGTGTATTTATCCAGATGGGTGAAGGAGGCGCAAGAGAATCATGAAACCTTGCAAAAGACACAGGCCATCAAACCGAAAATGGTGGCTACTACTGTTGGAGAAATTGAGGGGCCTGTTGCGGGGTCTTACAAAGACTCCTGAAATTTACCTGGATCGCTCGTCGCCAAGCCCATTGGCCACGGGATTTAATCAAACTTTGCTAATCATTGGCCATCGGATTTAATCAGACTTTGGATTTTCTTTATTTGTGGAAGAATACAGGCGAATTTGCCTCCTCAACAGATACGTTGTTTGGAGTTATTTGTCACGTTCATTAAGTAGTCTCAACGCGTCAAGTTTCCCTTACAATCCCACTGATTACCCCCAGGTGTTTATGTTGATATGGTAGAGTGTGTCGATCTTCTTCTTTCCGTTTGATTCATCGTGTTGATCCGGATTTCTTTCAGGCTGACAAACAAGCAAGACAAGACAAAGCTCGGGCTGCCCTTTCTGGGATAGGTACGCAGTTGTTTGCTGGCGAAGGATCTCTACTTTTTACTCACCCCTTCCTCGTAAGATGCCATCATGGAACCGAACATGGACAAGCAACTCACCGAATTTCTGACCAACGGCGGCACTCCCTTCCAGGCAGTCACCATGTTGTCCGAGAAATACGTTGGCCTCGCCCAGATGTGCAATATCGCCTCGGAATGGTGTGAGGAGTTCGACATCGATTACGAACTGGAGATGAAGAAACTCGTTCGAGATCGAGTCCTGGAGAGATTCAACCCAACTACAGTCGACGCCGAATTCATGAATTCAGAAGTATTTTCTGGCCACTTCTTAACCTGCACCATCCTCCCTTTGCTCATTGCGATTCACCCGTTTGCTAGAACCCACCCGCCTGGCTGGAGGGTATGATCCACGAGCCATTCTGGAGAAATATGATCTACGAACTGTCGGAGAAGCATAAGAAGTGTCTATTGCTCAACTTTGCCATCCAGGTACTATCGTCGAGTCCCTTTCGTTCCCACGTGTCTGGCGAGGCTAACTTTGGTTTGTTTGTTCAGCGAATCTCCGACGCCGGGTATCAATCGGAGATGTCGAGCGTTGCCACTGCGTCCACGTATGTGAACGTATTTACCGGGGTTGTCGTGGGGACCCTTCAGAAGCTCAAGGACCTGGACGATGTCACTCTGAATGATCAAATTCCCGACTTACTCGTAGGTCCCCATTCCACACACCTCTTGGTGTTCAGCACTAACCTTGGCCTTGATCCACCAGAAATTGTCGTGCCAGAACGAGTATACCTACCTGTTTACCCAGATCCTTATTCGCCAACTCATGAAGGAGCCCGGTGGCTTTGCGTTCACCCGTATTTCGAAAGAACTCGAGGAAGAGGTCAATGAGAAGTTCAATAGGTAACCCATTCCCGCTGGCTTTCCTGGGCCTATACTCACCCGTCTTTGCAGACCCCAGCTCGTCAACACCCTTCGCTTCTTCTTGGAAGAAACACCCACCCAGATCGCCGCCCCTCTAGCGGCCATCTTGCTAGGAAAGGTTCCTTCCCCCGGAGATGTGATCTCGGTAATGAACAGCAACGTCACATACTTCCCTCCCCTGGCACTAATCCCCCGTTTATCTATAGCTTTATCGTGCTTACACTGGACCAGCTCCTCCGCCCGTCGAGCATCTCAGAGACTCTGAGTTGTTAGGTGAGAAGCTTCTGAGACCTACCTGTCAACTGCATTGTCCCCCACTGACCCCCGCAACCTACTAGAAATTTTGCTGTCAGCTGTCCTAGTCCCCAACAGCGAAGGTGTGAACACGATGAGACCCGAGTTGAAGGAAAAATACCTATGGTTGATCGCATACGCTACAGGAGTCAAGACCGATAGCGCTGGCCAGGTATCTGCATTCCGAGGATGCTGCATAGACATGTGTGCTAACCCAGTGTACTGAAGCTTGACAAGGCCGATCTGCAAAGCAACTTTGATGCGCTCAAGCTATTGGAGAGCCTGCTGTCACGGAAGCCCACCGGGACCGAGCTGAACACCGTCACCGGGAAGATTCTGCCCTACTTCAAGTAAGCGTGGTTGTGTGGGGCCGCTTAAGACCGCCGTACTGATCCCTCACCCGAACAGCATTCCCGTCATAGCACTAGGATTCACGCTGTATATTGACAATCTCCTTCACGAAACAAGCTACTATGAGAACTACTTCCGGACGACCGAGGTGTCCCTTCCCCATCTTTTGTTGGAGGAGGTAAGTTCCAGATGATGGGCGCGGGCGACCAGGGCAGGATCACTAACCACATGCACCAGATCGCATATCGCCATCCGCTCCAGCAGCAACGAATCTTCGAGATCTTCATCTCAAGCATGAAGATGGATCTGACCTCTCTGGGTGGCCCCACCCTGGTAAGCTACTTTCCACTCGACCACCGTGTAAGAGCACCACTAACCCGAACTTGAACCTGGCCTGGTTCGCAACAGATGATTTTCCGCAAGATGCTCTTGGACCGGTTGATCTATCTAATGCAGCTCAACTTCGTGACCCCTGTTATGAGCTATGTCGAGGATGCAGCTGAGAAGATGGACGAGAGTTTGCTGATCCATTTCGTCCGTGAGGTCAGTCCTGATACCCTCCACCACCAACCAATGTCGGCCGACGGTTCGCTAACCTGCCTAACCAACCTCTAGGTCCTGGAGATGATCGAGCCGCCATTCTCCGCCCCCTTCGTCGCCTCGTGCTATCGACTGATCGATCACATCGAGGAGACACTACGGAAGAATGGCCTGGAAAGCCTTATGAGCCAGTTCATCGACAGCACCGAGGATGTCGATGATCCGGTAGTCCAGGACCTTCGCCAGAAGCTGGAAGAGAAAATTTTGATGTAATTTACCGGGTAAGAATATATATATAAGTGCGCCGATGCTGTCCCAGCCTGGCTTCTCCACTCAGTCCAACTTTTCTGTGTTGTAAAATAAACCAAGATTTCATTTCAACCACCCACACGCACGCACACACACCCTTGGCTTGGGAGATTAGCCTAAATATTTCGCCATATTTTGGGTGGACAAATCCACCGCATTCCTTATTTGGAGGACCCGATGCTGTGCTTCCATGACGTTGTGGCAGATCCAGCATTGGAGTGCGATGTCTACACGACGATGGATGGTGGTCATGTGACTTGGGAGAGGTCGCCTTCCTAGTAAGTGCGGCCGAGATGGTCAGCTGGACAGGAATTTATCACGTTCACCATATCCACTCTCCGCTGCTCTTCCACAGTGGCTCGGTTTACTTCGACTTGGTTCAAATTTTTCGTGAGCTCCCCAAGACAACCTCAGAAACCATAGATTGACTCCGGTTCACATCTCCCTCCCACCCCATACCTGCGTGCCCAACTGCCTTCGGCCCCAACCCATCGTCCGCACTCGAATGCTATCCAACAAGTGCCTTTCTGTCTGAAACAACGATCCATTTGTCAGTCGCCCCGTTCACTTGCCTCCCCTTGATACAACCAAACACACATGAAACGTGCAGTCAGACGTAAGGTTTCCTACATTCTCAACCAAGGAAACGGTACCCCTGCCCATTTGCTGGGTATCAATTCACTTGCTCTTGATACCACTACCCCGACTTCCTCAGGTGCCCCAGGAGGGATCCTCTATTCCGCAGGTAGAGATGGTTTAGTGGCTTCCTGGGATCTGCATCTGCCTTTCAAACCAGCTCGATCTCTCGACACCAATTACTCCTCTCCCATCAGCGTAGTTTTAGACGGGGAATACCTGGTGGGCGCCGATCACACCCAGACCCAAGCAGAGTCCGCCGCCTGGGAAATCGATCCGACCACGGTAATGGGTTCGGCTCCCGTTCGGGCCCGAGCGTTTGTCACCCAACCGAGCCGCTGACTAAAGGGCTTTCCTCCCCTTCGTTTCTAGGGTGCCGTGCCGAAATCCACCTTTAGACAATCCTCGCAACACCACACCGACTGGGTCAACGACATTGTCTTGTGCCATCAAGGGCAAAGTCGTACGTATGATGAGACAGGTGGTCTGTTCGCTCCACCACTAACGAGCTCCCCTCTCCCCTCTAGTGATCTCCGCCTCGGCAGACAGAACTCTGAAGCTTTGGTCCCCCCATTCATCGGTGCCCAACGTGACTACCGTTGGGTATCATAGTGATTACATCAAAGTGCTGGCCCACGGACCTTCCACCAACTGGATCGCCAGTGGTGGTTTGGATCGAAAAATCCATATCTGGGATATTGACGAAGGAAGATCCGGCTCAGATGGAAGTTACGCACCCATAGGTAGGCCCGCAAGTAGCTCCATATTCTGGCTCACCTTCCGCGTACTAACCCAGCCTAAGTGACGCTTCCTGAGGCATCCCCCATAGCATCCGTATACGCGCTTGCCTGTAACCGCTACGGAAGTATCCTGGCCTCTGGGTCTCCCGAAAAGGTCGATCTCTGTTCTATGCATTTGCACCGCTCTCTCCTCCCCCCCCAATCCATGAACTAACCAAGTCGATGCTTAGGTGGTCCGAGTGTGGGATCCACGCAGTGGTAAGAAGATCACCAAGCTAACCGGGCATACCGACAACATCCGAGCCCTTTTGATAAGTGATGATGGTCAGCTGGTGCGTTCAACTCGAGCAACTTCATTCCCGTTGTTCGGAAACTGATTTTTCCTTTCGCCAGCTTCTTTCCGCCTCCTCCGATTCCACCATCAAGCTGTGGTCCCTTTCTGCCCAAAGGTGCATCAACACCTATACGACCCATTCCGACTCGGTTTGGTCCCTGTATTCCGACCATCCCCAGCTGGAGACGTTCTACGCCGGAGGAAAGACGGTTTGGTGACCAAGACTTACGTTGGCTCTAGAGGATCGGATTCCGATGGAAACGACGGAGAGTGCGTTGCCATATGCAAAGAAAAGCATGGAGTTGTCAAGGTAAACTCCATTCATAAGGCACCCGACGCTCAGTCTGATTAACAATATGAGTACGGCTCTAGTTGGTAGCTGTCGACAATAAGTACATCTGGACCGCAACCGCTAGTTCAAGCATCAACCGCTGGGTACGTACCACTTTTGAGTATCACCAATCTTCACCTCCAACGAAGGCTCATTGACTCCATCTTAGAGAGATACCACTCTCCCCTCTGGGAAGAGTATGAGCTCCAGCCTCTATCTCCCACCCTCGTCACCCGTCCCCGCCTCGTCCATGATAAGAATGGCCGTCCCAGAGTCGCCTTCTAGAGATGAACATCTCGAACTTCTCCTGGGCGAACGGAAAGGCCGACCAACCTCCTTCTTGTCCTTGAATTACTCGGTGGTAGATGATCCCCTCGTGCCAGAAATCGTGGTTCCGATGAGAACAGAGCCCGACGAGACGATTGAAGGTAACCCATCTTGTGGAAACTGGGATCCGGTAGCGGGGGACTAAAGTCGTTTGTTCCAAGGAAAACATGGCCTGATTAAGCACGCCATGCTCAATAATCGCCGCCACGTTCTCACTCTCGATACAGACGGTGTGGTGGATCTATGGGACATTATTCAGGTAGAGTGCCTCCACCACCGATTTCCCCAGGACCCAAACCCACCCCGTTGACCCCATGTGACACAGTGTAAGAAGTTGAAAACTCTCGGAAAGGCGAACCTCGATGAGCTAGTTTCCGAAATGAATACCCAAGAGTCTGTGGCTACCTGGTGCTCTATAGACACTAGAATCGGAGTAAGCTTCTGGTTCATTCTTCCTTTGGACTTTTGCTAGACAACTCACCTTGGTGCGACTATAGGCATTGACCGTGTGTCTTGACGAGAGAAGATGCTTTGACGGAGAAGTGTATCTGGATGAGCTGGATCTACCCGAAGAGGAGAACCCTTCGGAAGATCAAAGAGGTCAGTCGAATACTCCCTTCAGCCGGATGGCTGAGTAACCTGAACTAAACCATACTCTTGGCTCTAGTGAACCTCGGGAAATGGGTGCTTCGCAACCTTTTCGCCAACTATACCGAGACAAGGCCTCTTCAGAGCCTCCCGCTGTCCCAGAATGGGTACGCCCCGGCCTTCCCCTCCACAACACCCGATCACTTTCAGCCGGGTCACTCATTACCACCCACCCGCACCCCAACACCTAGCAATGGAAACTACGGGCTTGGCATGACCAGCCTCACCCACAACATCGAGGACCAGCATAAATCCAGTAATGAGGAACTACCGCCAATGATGGCGCCCAAGCCGATGCTGCCCCTTGCCACCACCCCCGCGGCAGCTACCACTCCACATAGCGTAGTACCCAAGTCGCCCACAGGGGTGCTATCTCCCCAACCGCAGTCCTTAATTCCATCGCTCAATTCGAATGGCGGGGATTACTTCTCCTACGGATCTCCGCCCAACTCCAGCGTCAACCCACCTCTACACACTGCCCCCGCCACTCTAGCATCTAACGATTATTTCTCCACCCCCAGCACGGGCACCACCAGCACAGTCGGACCGGTCCCGATCCCCACCCGTCCACAGCCGGCGGTGCTCACCGGGCCCTCGTCCAGCTTTATGGGACGACTCAAGTCGTTCTCCTACAAAAAGCTCTCCCGAACCCCCGGAAACGAACCCAAGAATGACCTGGAGCAGAGCGAGCACGTGTCCAACAACCAGCCGGTCGGTGGCACCACCGTGTCGAGCCAGCTTCCTCCTTCGAGTCCAACGAATACCCACCCTGCGCAACCCACATTGAATCCACCCGGAATGCCCAAGAAGGAGGAGTCGTCGCACCGCGAAGAGGAGTTCGCCAGACACTCCGAACGGGTACGTGAACCAGGGATGAACATCGACCACGACGTCGACGGCTAATTCATTAACTTCCCACCCCCCCCCCGACAAATCTAGGAGGAGACCGCCATCGCACAGGAAACTCCCCCGTTGTCCATTCCATCCGATACCAACATCATCATCTCCGAGGAAACCCACGAGGCCAGCACGTCGGTGGACATCTACCATGGAACCGTGGGCAATCTCGGTGTGGATTACCACTACATAGATGACGTGGCCCCGATATGGTTGCTTGAATTCCTGTTCAAGGTAAGTGGAAAAGCAGGAAGACTGTGGGCTGGACGGTGACTAACACTAACGTCTCACGGCATCCAGGGAAGAATCCCGGTTAAAGAACCGGTCAAGCTCAGCTTCGTCCTGAAGCCACATGAAAACTCCGGGCTCTCCGAGCTGCCCAACGGGTAAGTAGGATCCGCATCCCCTTCGGTGTGAACGATGCACTTACCAACACCCCCCCCCCTCTACAGCAACTCCCGACTGATTGCGAACCGTATGCTTCGGGTGAGAAAGTTGCTCTCGTACATTGTTGAAAAGCTGGAGCTTGACCAGCCCGCCACGAGTCCCTATGGGAAGGCGTACGGGTCCAGCTCTAACGGCGTCGACTCCACCATCAAACCGGAGCAATGGATAGAACTGTGTTGTCACGATCAGGTAGGCTCATGTGACCGCCAGGTATAGGGCCGAAAGGGTGGCTTACGCTTTCGTTCGTTTAGGTTCTCCCGCCCACCATCACGTTGGCGACCATTCGGGCGTTTATCTGGAGATTAGGAGGAGATGTGCTGATCACCTACCGATATAAAATCAAGTCCTTGCAGTAGTAGACTAGCACCAGGGACCATCAGCATGCAGCATCCTCCGCCTCCCTTTCCTTTCCTCTCCTCTCCTCCCCAGCCTCGACCCGCACCCGTCACCAACACCGAACCAGTTTAATTTGACAACCCGATTGTTGGGAGTGAAGTTTATTGATTAAAAAGCATTGACTTGGATATATATATATATATATGTATATGAGCATACGGGAAGATGTACAAATGATGCATTGTTTTTTACAAATGAGCGCAGACATAAAATGGGCGAGCACCAGCACGCCCATTAGGAGACCTCGATCTGGCAGTACGATGGTGGGGGAGCGATGACGTCGTACATGGGAAGCTGCTCGTCCACGTGAGTGTCCAAGAGCTCGGTCAGGCTGGTGGGTAGAATGGCGACGGGGATGGCAACACTGAAATGGTTGATGCTCCCGTTCAGCACGTAGTCAATACGAAAGCTGATCTTGTGGGTGATCTGACCGTACTCCGTGAGGCAATCGTAGCTGAGCAGGTTCGTGGGGATCTGGAGGTCCAACTGGCACTCCCCGTCGTAGAACCCCTCGCTGTAGTCCCCGTTAAGATCAATGGTCTCGCGGTCTTCGCGGATGATGTGTCCGCTAGTGTGCTCATCCGAGGGCATACGATACACGCTAGACTCCCGAAGAAACGCGATGATATGGTTGATGCGGATATTCTGGTCCTTCACGTGATATTTGAAGGTGATGGGAATGACGTCTCCAGGTTTGTAGGTATTTGTGGAGAAGGAGGCATTGTATTCGATGGAATCCATCCAATTGCCCGACAACTGGGTTCGATAGGTATCATACAGGGGCCGCATATCCCGGAAGATCTGCAGGTCCCGCTCAGCCTTGATGTACGATAGCGACCAGTGACTGGACAAGGTCCCCAAAGCGCGGACGGTGTAGGTGAGCTGACCGTAATTCCCCCGGAACGATGGAGGAAGATCCCCAGGGAGGCAGAGTTCAAAGGGATACTCATGGCAAGTGGGAGTGAGAGGGACCCCTTCCGTCTGTGGCTCCGATAGAGTCACCTTCTGTTCGATGATAATCTTTTCAATCCGTTTGAAACCTGTTGGAGTTAATCAGTTAGCGAAAGCACTCGGGAACCAACGGCATCACGCCATCACCCACCTTTAAGCGATTGCACGGAGAATTTGCCTTCCAGAACCAGGTTGAGCTCAGTCAGGTTGGTCCTGATCTTGGGGTGCAGGAGAACTTTCCCACGGATGTAGTTGTTGACTCGCGTGTCGACGTCGAAGCCATTCAGGATGGTGTCTCTCTCGAGGAGGACTTCGAAACCAAGGTTAAGTACCTTTGCCAGGGCCATGATAGATAGAGGGAGGTTGTTTAAGGGGGAAACGGTTGGTCCGAAGGTTAAATAGCTTTCGCTTCACACAAAGTGTCTCGTTTTGGTGGAAATGAGATGGGATTTGGCGAAATATGGACGGAACCATCTATTGCATTTCCATATATAAATCTGGCCGTCATTAAATCTTCCTTAGTGATCACTGAAACGGCTCTCTCATATGAAGGCATCAACGGGCCAGGGAAATCTTCCAGATTCACCTGAAACCTGAGAATTCCCCATTCAGCATCGATCCCATTTAGCCTTGTCGGGATCATTATCGATGTAATCGAGCATCATGGGCGGATTAGCCACTGACCACATATCGAGATATTTGCTTGAACAGGGCATTTTTACCATAATTAGGATGATTTAAATGATGGGACTCCTGACCATATGGAATATTTAAGCTTGGGGTTAGGGTTTCGCGCCGTCCCGCTTCACATGCAGATGATTTAGATGATTGGACGCGTGATGGTACAGAGCCCTAGCGGGCAACCTCATGCTTGGCACAGTCATACGTACGGGACAATTGGCTGTGTCGAGGAGTAATAAGCATTTTTCTTGATGAGCGCATCTGACGATGTCGCGACACTGATGTGGAGAGCATCCATCCCATTTGACTTGGCAGCAAGGAAAACAAAGTCGCTACTGGACAAATTGCATGCTGGGGAGGGAGAAACGACTCAAATGGCGGTGAGAGAGATCAGCCAATCCTCGCGATCGCTTGGCTCTTGGATGTGGTATATAAGGCAGCCTCGCTTTCCTGAAATGATAGATTCCCACTAGACAGATGGGTCATGACTTCACCTCCAGTCACATCTCCTGCTAGTCCACCCAGCCAGCATGTCCCCAAGCCACGACGTCACGGCAAAATCTTCTTGGCCGACTCCTACCCCACACACATCTACACCCTCAAACATCCCCCACCGAAGGCTGTCGACAAGAAGCGTTTCGGTCAGATATTTCCGATCCACCTGGACGAGGACAAGCGTCGCTGTGAATCGCTGAAATCCAAATTTGCCGAACAGGTGGAGATCGTGTGGTACACCATTTCTGAAGTCAGGGAAACCCGACATGAGAAAAGGACGATCTCGGTCAAGAACACCTCAATCCCACGTGACGGTCTGGAGGAGGTCCGATGCAGACTGCGTTCCATCAAAAGCTTCGACGATATGCTGGTGCATGGATTCATCGTCAATGAGGCATTGCACGAGTACGAGGCAACAGTCCGATTTTCGCTCACTCCCAAAATCGCAGGGGACCGATGATTTTGTAAAAACCTGTAAATGAACTTCTGGTACATACAACAACCCATATAAATAAATCCATGTGTCTATTATTTATTCAACGATATATGAAACAAAATGAACTACTCATTCATAGATTATGTCTACATTTTAAGATCCAGTCTACGCTCTTTCCATGGTAGAATATATCCCTGGCTGTAGTGAGAACAATGGACTGGGGATCCTTGACAAGGTTCGCCAGTTCGAACATTTGTTGGACCAGCTTGGCCCGTTCAATTCCCTCTCTTTGATAAAGCCAACCGAGGTCATCGGTACGGCCAATGTAGCGGATATCGCTAGAGGAAGAGTGGGCTTGGTTGTGGCCCTCCAGGGAAACCAGAATTCGAGTGGCGAGCTGTATCTGGTATGTCATAAGCGTGGTCTTCGTTGGCTGAACCAGAGCGAAGAAGTGCAGTATCTGAGTGATGGTACTCAACAAAGCGTAACGATAGGGTGTCTCCGTCCCGGCTGGAAGATCTACAGGTGAGATATTATCGGTTAATTACTAAGATGGTTGTGGCATCGCTTCATAACACTTACCAGAGATCAGTTGTAGGCCGCATGTACAGAGACTAAGAACCTGTTCAATCCAGCTTGGTGCCTGCCACTCTAGTCGCTTCACATCAGCATTCAAGCAGGCTCTTAGTACAAGTCTGAATGTGGCAACAATCACTTCGTTTCCTGGGGTAGAGTGCTTGAGAACCACCGAATTTAGCCAAGCTATCAGGCCATGGTTGGCCACCATGTCCGTAGCTACGAATGGGATGGCAGTCGCATGGAACAGGGTCTCAAAGATCAATTTACGATGGAGCGAGTCGCAGATAGGCGAGTTCATATACCCCATGAGTAAGTCAAGTGCGTGACGACGTTTGTACACTCGGAAATCCTCGGCATGGGTTAAGCCAGAAGCCAATAATCGTAGCATCCACAAGCGTTCCTTTTTGTACTGGTCAGCGGAGGAGTTGAATAGGTTGTAGAATAGAGGGATGTCGTTTAGGTCGAATATGGGTCTCTGGAGGAGGAATCCGTTAATCAATGGGTACATGAAATGGTCTGGCTTAAGAAGGGCGGCCAGGGCTTGGGTGATGAAGCCAACAACTACGGCTGGCACTCGTGCAGGAGTATCCCGGTCGGTGATGGCATTCTTGAAGCTTTCCAGCAGTAGGGTAACTTGTCGCTTTTCACGGAACTGGGCAGTGTCAAGTAGGACATAAAATTCGTCGAGAATGTAATATCCGATGCGACGAATCTCTGGCTTTGTAGACGATAGCGAGGAAATAGTGTACCCAAGTCCGTTAATTTCAATAAACTTGCGGCAATCCATTTGATTACCGTACGAATGAAGTGTAGCAAATAATGGAAGTACAAACGAAGGATCATAGACAGGATCCGATGGGCCCGATGGCTCATGACACAGCTGTTCGAAGGTGGCGACTTTGGAAAACTCTAGGCTTTGATCAACTGGGAAACGTCTGGCGGAGTTCAGCATTTTCATGGGATCTAGTTGGGATAAGGACTCCAAGATTATGGCCGAGTCAGTCAGCTGCTGACGAGCTAAGCGTAAATACGTCGACTCCGCACCCCAGAGCAAAGCAGCACTGCCCATGGATGATTTGGTGTGCACTTCATACATAAAAAGAACATGAAGAATCAACCGGTCAATGCTGGAGGTTGAGGCACCGTACATTCCCAACAGCTTGGGCAGATACTCCACATTGGAGCAACCAACTGGGTTCAACACGACTGTTGCATGAATTAGACGCACCACGCTAAGTTTGAAAGCCTTCCAGTTCTCGGGATCATGGGCTGCCTCGCGGTAAAGTTCTTCGAAACGATGATGTGCAAATATGGCTTCGATTACATCCACTAAAGCCGATTTGTCGACTTCAGAAAGCTTTCCAAGTGCAGTAATTATAGATTGAACACGTGCACTACACGTTAGCCTTCTCTTGACAGATTCGATTACGTATCTGGTGAGGGCCTTCTTATTAACATCAGACCCATCAAGAGAGAAGTAGAACTTGAGAAGGCTATTCAGTTGATCAAAGATAGAGTTATCGAAGTCATCCTTAGCCTGGAAGTCATCATCGACAAAATCGTAGTCTGGAGTAGCGGTCTCAAGACAGAAATCGACGTATCTTGATGCAGCATTGGCTGCTCCTTGCTTGCGTAGAGCGATTCTCGCCAATACCAGCGAATCCAGAGTAAGGCTGTCGTATTTTGACTCCAGGACACTGGTGCTCAAGCGGTTAGCGATAGCAGAATCGGATGTTTGTAAAATATACGCAAGTAATACGGCTTCGTATGAAAGATGAGAAAATTGCGAGCTTTGAGAAGGGGTTGTTTGCGCTTCACTGACTTTCTGAACCAAGTCATCGCCGAGCTTTTCTCCAAGAACAGTTAGCAACTGGCGGTCCTTGTTGGTTACAAACGCGTTCAGTCTTATCTCTTCAATTCTGTCTGAACCTCCAAGCACAAACAAGAATGTGGCAATTGATTCCATGTAAATGGAAAGATCCAATGCATTACTCTTGGCAAGTACTTCTAGCATCCACTCAACAAATCGCAATCTATACTTTGCGGATGAAAGAATGAACATGTTGAGGATTTTGCTTCGTGTGTCGTTGAGGCTTCTTAAACTCAAATCCATCAGTTGCTCCCCAACAGAAGCAGGGATTTGTGAGAACAATTGATTCTCGGCTCTCACAAAATCATTACGAGTTGGGTTTGTTTCTTCCTTATAACCAAGCGGTGGTACAAACGCCTCTACACAATTCTTTAGGATACCATCGAGCTGGTTGGACGAGAACTTACTCAAGAGCTTAATCGAAATCTCAACAAAACGCTCGATAAGGGAAGTCGATTGCTTGGTGAAGGAGGTGCTACTTAGCGTTATCGACAATAGACTAACAAAGATTGGGATAAATGATTCGGCATCTTTGGAGGCGATGATGGACTCGTAGTTGATCGCGATCAAACTGTTCATGATGTTACTCAAGACGCTTTCTTCGCAAACAGGAGAAAACATGGAGAACAGGACCACAGCCTCAGGATTAATTGATGGTTCTTGATTAAGCTCGATGTATCGCAACTCGTCGAGTAGAACCTGTACCACTTTGATCTTGTAGGGAACCCAGAAACGTGATGCAGATGCAGGAGCGTTGCTTAAAGTGAACTGATAAAGAAGCTCACTGATCGAGTAGGTGAACTGTCCAAGATCTTCCTTCTGAAGCTCCACTCCATGAACTGTTTTTTGGTTCTCCAAGTATAAGTCGATTTCCAGAGAATGTCCAAACACCGCTTCTAGGAATTGTTCAAAGACTTGATGGGATTCTTCAGCATTAGCCTTATCCAAAATGCATTTAACCAGATAGTAACTAGCGCAGATATAATATCTTGTGCTACTATGCTGTTCGCTTGTTGACTTGGAGAGCATCAGCATAGAGTAAATAGATGTCAAAATTTGCTTCAAATCATTAAGCAGGGACCAGGCAGGTGCTTTTGAGATGACTGAAGATAAAATATCTAGAGTCTGTGACGAACTGATGATAGTCGGGCTTACACGGTTGAGCAGTGTGGAGAATGGAAGATGCCCAAGGAAATCAAGAATGATTCTATCATCTTGACCTTGCTTCTTTGATGCTTTGATGACGGAATCCAGGTCAAATATCGATAGATCTACGACTGGTCGAGCCTCCCAATACCCTGTGAGAGGGTCAAAGTTTGGCCAATCCAAACGATCTCGGCAGTAACTCGCGAGTGCTCTCAGATATCTATCAAAGACCGAAACTGGCATTCCCGAAAGCAATCCAATGAATTCTTCCCGAGCACGCTCTACGTCCAGACTTTCAGATTTCAATAAAGTGTCAACTCGCTTATCCCAGCTCTTGTCCGATGAGTGCGATAACTGATTGGGAAGCTTGTGTTGGGAAACAAATCGCGTGTTCTCGTCGTACACAGGAGACAGCAGGCTAGATAGGTAATAAAGGGTGTTGGCAATGTAATCCTTTTCATTCCATTGTGAGACGTCGTGGAGTTGGGCAGATTGGTGGAAATCCTTCAAAGATATTTCGATATCTTCACAGAGAACCTTGAATCTTTCGTAGAGTGCGTACGGTAGAATTTGAATGTGGGCAAGTGAAACGACCAACCGATTTACAAAGTAAGCCACAGACACCAGGGCTTTTTTATCCGTTTTTTCGGATTTCCACATGTATCTCAATTTCTCAAAGGCAGTGCAAAGTAATGGACTGTAAGGATAGGCCAGAGTGTCGGAACCAGCACCTTCGCCGTCAACAACCATCTGGTTTTCGTCGGCAGTAGTGGTGCTCAACTTGGCGGTAGCGAGCTTTTGCATGGCATTCACATCGTCGACATATTTGTATGGAGTCCGCAAGCACTGCAATACAACATCATCCAAGAAGGACAATACACTCAACTGGTTTTCCTCCAAGCTAGCTCCCTTGTTGCCCAACTGTTTGGGCAATGCAGTTAACCACTTGGTCACCTCATATTTGTTATGCTCAAATAGAACCGATTCTGATAGTAATTTGACTAGAATCTCCTGGGTGATGTCTTGAATTTGAACATAAGGTGAGGACAAATATAGCACAAGTAAGGAGGTCAGGTGAGAATGGCTAGCGCCTGGTGCTTTGCCAGACCACTTGAAATCCGGAATGTCTTTTAGCATCTCGAGAACATGGATTTGTAGTTCCACGGCGAGAACACTCAAATTCTCTGGGATCAGTTTGCCAAAATCAAACTTCGATTCAAGAACAATATCGGGAAGGAAGTGCTGATAGTACTTGATCAGCCTGAGCACACACTCGTGAAGGATCTCTCCACGAGCGGCTGCCTCTTCATCGCCGCTAGCTCGTGAGTTTTTGTCCATTGTTGAGCAGGAGTGTTGAAGAGAAATGATGATTTGGAAATCCGGAATTCGTTTTTTGATTTCGTCCCGAACACTTTGAATGGAGGAACGCCACTTTCTAGCTGGATCGTTAATTTGCTGTGGCTTTTTTTGGGAATCCTTACCGGTAGCACTACCGAACGGTTCTTCAAAAGCCTCGACTACCTCATTCATGGCCTTGGTTACTTCGTGAAGCTTCCGGAATACCACATTGAGCACCAACGTTGACATGTACTTGACCAAAGGACTCGTATGCTGTAGACATTTTCCTGCTAAAGTCCGATTGAAGATAGCCGGCAGAATATTCTCCACGATGTTCCCAGTCGGGGGAGGATTGGCCAAGAAGGATCCAGTAGAATGAAGCTCAAGCTTAGGGACAGGAAGTGCAATCACTTTGTGTAGAAAACTCATGTTGGCGATCCACTTGGAGGACAGACGCGGATCAAAACTCAAGAGTGAAGCGTTCCAATAATGTTGAACTAGCTCAGGACATGCCCGGAGTATTCCAATGACAAGCTCCTGTTGCTTAAGATCATCAGTGGGCCTTAAGGTGTTAACAAATTTGTGCAGCACTCTGTTCTGAACACGGACACCTTTGCCGCCTTCAGAGTCGGAGGAGGACAGTACGTGCGATGGGTACCACCCAGCATCGTGAAAGCACAGTCCTACGCCGGGAGTGCAACAAAGAAGTCTCAAGAACTGATGGACCAGATCAGGGACAGTTTTGGTGTCATCCCCTTCTAAAGATTCTTTGCTTCCGTAAAGCTTTACAAGTTGTTCGAGAATGTATTGGTTCATGAAGTTCGTAAGAGTGGAGCGTTTAACATCGCCGTCTGTAACGATGTGTTTCTCAAATACACCAAGAACATACTCTACCACTTCGTAGGAATCCTTGAATAGACCCTTAAAAAGGCTGCTGACGAAATCCTTGATCTCTAGCACTTCACCCTTCATCTTTGCATCTCCACACTCCAAAAATGCTAGAATAAATCTGATGTAGAGCGTACGGACGTCCTTTTGGCGTTTCTTCGATTCCACATCGGGATTTTGCCTCATATTCAACAGCTTGAAGTGAGCCTTCAGTTCGAAATTAAACGTATCGATCATCTCCCTGGTGGTTTGTAGAGTGTGCTTCGTCATAGCGGTAAGCAACTCAATAGTGGCACATATCAAACCAACTCTACCAGACGACAAGTTCCGATATACTGTCTTCAGGTAATTTCTGAATACCCTACGGGCAATATTCACACCGTTGGCTCGAGTGATAGGCGTATTTGTAAGTCGAATCACTCTGGCCAAGACGTCTACAATAATAACCTCCAGTTGTGGGAGAGAATTCTTTTGCTGCAAATCCCAGATTTTAAACAATTCCTCGCATTCCGGTGATTCACTCAAGTAGTTGAAAAATACGCGTAGGGATTCCTCATTGTCTAGAGACAACTGATAACGGAAACGTTGGAGCGCCTGGACAACTACATCGATGTGATCCGTAGTTAGGTCGCGAGTGAGCTCATAGGTGTTCTCGTAAAGCTTATACTTGGTGGAGAAATCTGGAAGAGTATCAAAATCATACTCTTCCGACGTCGTTTCTTGAGCCATATTATGCTGTCAAAAAACCAACGGTATGGACTTCTTATTTTTTCTTTACGTTTCTTCTAATATAATACCATGTTGAGCTATTCCCAATCGAGAAAATTTGTTTTTTTTTGCCAGATCTCTGTAAGCAGATAACGTTTGTTTATCTGCACAATTATGATTGATTTGATTTAATTTTAGCTGTTTCGTACCCGAGCATAGAAGCATATTATGTCAATGCTAATCGAATCTAATATTTGAGTTGCTTGTTCATTCAGGACGGT
Organism: Basidiobolus meristosporus CBS 931.73; assembly: GCA_002104905.1. Classification (NCBI taxonomy): domain Eukaryota; kingdom Fungi; phylum Basidiobolomycota; class Basidiobolomycetes; order Basidiobolales; family Basidiobolaceae; genus Basidiobolus; species Basidiobolus meristosporus. The sequence goes on along the minus strand of MCFE01000396.1, from coordinate 54,789 downwards.
GGTGGTATATATGTTAGCTAGTTTCTCATGGTCAATATATAATCTACTTGAGCATGTATATTTGGAACGACCCCTTGCATACCACCTGAGAAACTTGTTAACCTTGAGGTTCAGCTGATAAAAAGGTGGCCTTCTCTGCTCATATGTATAAATTGTTCGAATGAATAAATATTTTCGAAATGCACGAATCCTATGGGAATTCGCTTGGTTGTTTAATGAAGAATGATACAACATACAAATGCAAATAACGTGTCCGTTCGAGAGTGTCACAAATCAAAGAAGATATGAACTACCACCCAAGAGCTTTTCTCGAATCTAAATGTTTGATGATAATTCAAACGGCAAGAAGATCACCGAAGTTACGAAGGAGAGCGATGCTAGCACCGAAAACAGCCACACCGAATGTTACGTTGAGGTTTCCAGCGCGCTTGTCAGCAGCAAAAATTTCGTTCTTGAAGAACTTGGTGATGGCATTACCAGAGTCTTTAGCTTGAATTTTCTTGGCCATGGTGTTAACTCTACAAAGAATGCAGTTTCAGGTGGTAGAGAAAACTTTTCTCAGCATCTGGAATATAGTCGAGGTGGTCGCGTCACGTGCCTAGCCCAATCACCAATCTCGAGAAATTTTCGGATCAACTTTAGATTCAATACAGAATTGCTAAGTGTAGGGTTAGGGTTTCTTAGATATCATTCATTTGGAAGCCAGCTAAGTTGCATTGAAGACCTGATTTGAATGGATTTACCATTATCTCGACATTAATCAAGTAATCTCATTGGCTTTTTCGCCTTTACAGCATACAGGCAGTGAGCTTTCCGTGCCCAATAGTAAATAACTTGTGATATTTACACTAGCTTAGTTCCAGTGTATCCAAGACTTACACCAACTCCGTTGAAATGTCCTATTTTTCGGGGTTAGTCAAATCAACACTCTCCCGAGTTGTCAGCGGCCAAGATCAATCCTTTCCTTACGTGCTGAAGGAAAAAGATTACGACTATGAGGGTGCTTCCATCTGGTCGTTGCACGAAGGGGTCAAAAAGGTATCCTCAATTTATGTACCATTTATTCAGTTACTCGTAGTTACTTAACGACCGAGCATAGGCCGACAATTCACCCGTATCGATTTTTGCGTTCGACTGTGTTAGCAAGCGACATTTGCTTCCATTAGCTAGAAATCATTTTAAAAGAGTGAAGACGCTTCGACACCCAGACTTGATTCGCTACCTTGATGGTATTGAGGTCTGTTTTTTAGCGCTGGCACTTGCTTTCGCCTTTCGCATAGCCTAACTTGTATCACTTTTGGTAGACTGAGGAATACATCTATATAGTCACCGATCCCATCTTCCCACTATCTCAACAGTTGAAGGCAACCAACGACAGTCAACTCCTCTTCTGGGGATTTTACAAAATTGCGGTTGGTTATTTCTTCGAAGTGATGCTACTTTGATTCGCACTCATTCCAAAGAATACTCAGAACGCTGTGAAATTCTTAAACACCGACTGTAACCTAGTGCACGGAAATATTCGGGTGAATTCTATTTTCACCAACAAGGCGGGAGAATGGAAGCTGGGTGGTTTCGAGCTACTTTCATCCATCCAGGAAGAATCTCCGTTTATTGTGGTAATGCCTTTTTATCTAAGAAGCTTGACTATCCACTTAACCACTCAATCCACTACTGATTAGAATTATGGCGAATTGATGCCGGATTTCGCCAAGTATGCCACCCCTGAAATCAAGAAGCATTCTCCAAGAGTAATCAAAGAGTAACTAGCATTGCTAAAGATATTGTATCGTGACGTATCAATTTACTTTTTCAACTTAGCTATGGGCCGGGTGTAACTGATTCTTGGCAATATGGGTGCATGATATACGAGGCATTTAACGGTGATATCAACTATCCCGAGCAAATTTACCAGAGAGGCTCTATACCTATGGTACATTGCATGTAACGGTTAAAAAAGCCTTACTTCGACTAATCCGCACATTATACAGAATCTTTTCAACCAATACAAATCACTACTCGCTCCAGAGCCTCGAGGCCGCCTATCTTTGGCCAGTTTTATTGATGGAGGCCTGATGAGCAACGGCTATTTCCAGAATGAGTTGATCCAAATCAACCTGTTTCTTGAGAACTTTGCAGTGAAAGAAGCCAGTGAGAAAGAAGCTTTCTTCAAGTAAGGGATCTCCATGGAAGCAAAGATACGTCTTTATACTAATTATGACTTAGGGGTTTGCAGAGCGCCTTGGATAAATTGCCACAGGACTTTTGTAAATACAAGATCCTCCCTGAGCTATCCAAGGCCTTGGAGTTTGGTTCTGGAGGACCCAGAGCCCTTGGTTTGATGATGAAGATCGGTGAATATTTCGATGATAAAGAGTTTGAAGCACAGTTGCTTCCCACCGTTGTCAAGATGTTCAGCGTCACCGATAGAACCATTCGATTGAGTCTTTTAGAAAATCTTGGGAGTTTCATCAAACACCTGGACAAAAGGATTGTTAATGACAAGATTTTCCCTCACTTCGTAAGTGCCCCGCAAGCGTCACGAAACTCAACATGTGCTTATTCCTTGGTGTTCATAACCAGGCCTCTGGATTCACTGATTCGGTTCCGGTGTTAAGAGAGCAGACTCTTAGAGCGGTTTTGATGCTGATTCCTAAGGTAGTGTGATGGATACTCAGTCTCAATTAATCGGATCCCTCTGATGAAAATGTACTTTAGCTAAGCGATAGAGTCATTAATAATGATCTCATGCGCTATTTGGCCAAATTGCAAATCGACGAACAACCTGGCATCAGAACGAATACCATCATCTGCTTAGGGAAAATCGCTAGTAGCCTGAACGATTCTGTAAGTCAGCTTTATTTATTGGATTCATGGGTGGCCTTTCCTGACACTGCTCACCGCAGAATAAGAAAAATGCTTTGGGTAGCGCATTTGTAAAAAGTCTGAGAGATCCTTTCCCTCATGCTAGAATGGCCAGTTTGATGGCGCTCAGTGGTAATTTTGGATGCTTGATGCTTCACTCTAATCCGATGAATGAACCGTATTTTGTGTAGCCACTGTGGATTATTATGAACCTGCCGAGAAGGCCACAAAAATCATTCCTTGCATTTCTTCGTGCCTGCTCGACTCGGAAAAGTATGTAGATGTGTTCCTTTACTCGTTTGTCATTTCTAGACACTAACCAGGAATTGCGCGAATAGGATCGTTCGGGACCAAGCATTCAAGGCCATAGGGATATTCATAAAGAAGCTCGAGGCTGTTGCCAACTCAATGGTTCGGCCAACAATTGCATCTTCCTCACCTTTTCATCAAATATTTAATCACTACTGTCTTTGTGTATTTAGCCCGATACGACCGTCATAACAGCGAGCGCTCCTAAGCAGGCCCAGGGTGGTAACTCTCAAGAGGAGGGCTGGGCAGGCTGGGCCGTGTCGTCTATCACGAAGAAGGTGGATAGGTCAACAAGCATACGTTGTCGATGAAGTCCTACTTATTCCTCGATTTTTCTTAGATTACAGATACTATCGATTCCAATCCCAATACCGAATCTTCAAGCAACTCTCAAGCCGCTTCTCCTTCTACGCCAGCACCACACTCAGAGCCCGTCCCTTGTGCAAACACCTCAAATATGGCCACTCCGCAGGAAGGTGGTTTCGGTGGTTTCTCCTCCACCTACAGTAGCTACAATACTAAACAGGGCTTAGGTAAGTGCCACATTGTTGGTTTAGTGGCTTGTGCTCAATCTCATTGATTTTTTGTCAAAGCAAACCCGCTCACCCCTGAACCGTATAAAGAGAAAAATGCCCCCGTCTCTGCAACGATGGCGCTTGCTAGTATGAAGTTGCAAGGACCTCCCAAACCAAAAAACACGTCGACTTTTTTCAAGCAAGATCCATGGGACATGGATACATCTGGCTGGGATGAAGATTTCGGTGGAGACTGGGATAATGACAACAATAACTGGGGCTCCTCAGCCATGCCACCAAACAAATTCAAACCCTTAACACCTACAAACGTTACACAATCCAGCCAGCCGAAAGAGGCGAACCAAAAGCGTGAAGAGAGACGCACGGTAAGTGGTCATCGCTCAGGTACATGAATTTGCGTGGTATTTATAGAACTCATGTCATCGATGCCTGTTAGCGGTTGAACGAACAACGGGACAAGAAGAAACCAAGCTCGCTGGGTGCTAGACGGATGTGATCTGATAGCCAAATTCGAATGCCAAGGGAGTTTAATTTTATTAGAATCAATCCAGTAGTTTCTCTAGGATAAACATAGATTTAGAGTATAATTTTATTTGTTAATGAATTCACACTCGCACCGTCCAAGAAAAGGATTAACTAATGCCAACATTTATCTACACTATACACATGACCCTTGATATCGGCAAAGAGCACGTAAGATACCAGCTGCAGAATTCTCAGCGTGAAAAAGAGATTCGCCATTTTAAACTGTAACTCATTAAAATCGTTGAAAACCTAGCTGGTTGTTCGTTATACCGGATTGGTCTGCTGAGAGCTTCCTGGATGGGAAAGCAAGGGACTGTTCGGTGTAGCAACCGGTCGTTGGCCACCACACTCCTCCTCCTCTATTAACAATTGATGACGTTCGATGTGGCGCTCCAGCATTTTCAGGTTCTTCAAGTTGGATTTAAACATAGCATCCAGAGCATCCCCCAAGATAGGGGTAATCCCAATGAGCCAGTCAAAGAAAATATTCAGGAGCATGCGTACCTTCAATGAGTAAGGCAAGCCAAAGCTGCAGGAAAGGAAGAAAAGGTACAGGGAGGCAAAGAGGCCAAAGAAATCCCCCAACACTGGGATGAGCCCGATCACGGCCTCGTAGCCAATACCGAAAGGTAAGGTTGGGTGCTGGTCTAGCCATAGGGTGATCTTGCGTATGTGCTCGAGGAGTTTCTTGCCTTGTTTCGCGTTTACCTTCATCTTTTTCTTCTTCTTGCGGCGCTCGCCGTTGCGAACGTCCCCCTGGTGTTGTGGAAGTGTGTCCTTGGTTCGGTTGAACATAGGTGGAAGAAATGAGGTACTCAGCAAAACCAATCCCTTATAAATTCCAAATGTTTGGGATTGACTAAAATGCCGGTCACACCGTCACCATTGTCATTTCTGATGCCTTTTGAGGATAGTCAATTAAGCGCGGTGACATCATGATTGCGGGAGTGGGTTATGTGATGAAGTCGAGTTAACTTGAAGTGAATCACTCACGGAATGGGATCAACAATGAGGTATCAACTGGGTGAAATAATTTCATTACGTTGACTTACCAAGAGATCTGAGATATATTGTTGTTGACGTAATCAAGCTCTTGGTATTTTTTGGTTCGAAGTTACTTGTCCACTCTCTAAACGCAACAACACTTGATACATTCATAATGAAGGTCACGATCAAGACATTGCAACAAAAAGCCTTCCAAATAGATGTCGAGCCCGAGGACAAGGTATCTTGTCAATTCCCCCTACTGTAACGTGGTCTTCCTTCTCAACAAGGAGCTTGCTTTAGATTTCCACCCTCAAAGAGAAGATCGAGCAATCTCAAGGTCACCAAGTGTCCCACCAAAAGCTGATTTTTTCCGGTACTAGAGGGGTTATTTGTCAACGGTCTGGGTAATGTTTCGTCAACTCACGTTGTTAAATAGGCAAGATTTTGAACGACGACCAAACCGTAGCTAGCTGCAACGTCACGGAAAAAGATTTCATGGTGGTTATGGTTTCGAAGGTATGTTTGGGTGTTGAGATCAACTTGTGTGGTGAGCGATTCCTGATTCCTCTTAAAGCCAAAAGCTTCCCCTGCTGCGGCGAAATCTCCTGCACCAGCTACTCCCGCTGTTACTGCGCCAACTACCACTGCTGCTGCTCCAGCCCCTGTTGTTGAGGAGAAACCAGCTTCAGAAGCCAGTGCAACATCAGCTCCCATTACCACTACTACTAGTACTGCCACCTCCGATAATACCACCACACAATCGTCTTCCTCGGGATGGGAGTCTGGCAATGGCCTTGGTAACCACTTTGCCTTCCCAACCTTACCGCCAAAGCCATGCTGACATAATTCTTGATACAGTGACGGGACCTGAGTATGAGGCAGCCATTAACAATATGATCGAGATGGGCTTTGAACGTGAGCAAGTCACCAAGGCTTTGAGAGCTAGTTTCAATAACCCTGAGAGAGCAGTGGAATACCTGATGAACGTATGCTGTAAAGAAAATGGATTTCAAGAAGAGTGCACCCTACTCACATGGTTCCCTTTGCCCATAGGGTATTCCTGAACATTTGCTCGGAAACACCCAGCAACCTGCCCAGCAAGAAGCGCACACCCCTAGCCAAGTCCCAGCGTCACCTGCCTCAGGTAACTGAGCTAACGGCCAAACCTCGAATCCACGTGCTAATCAACATCACTCTAGGACAACCCCAGAATCTGTTTACTGCTGCTGCTCAGCAAGCTGCTCAGGAAAGAGGAGCTCAGCCCCAGGCAACCGGGGGTGGTGGGGATCTTTCCTTCTTGAGATCTCAACCTCAATTCCAACAGCTGCGCCAGCTAGTTCAACAAAACCCTGCACTCTTACAACCACTCCTACAGCAACTAGGCCAAGCAAACCCACAGTTGCTCCAGGTACGTACACTTAATGTTCATCGACACCATTCACGAAACTTATTTATGTCCACGTAGCTTATCAATGCCAACCAAGATACGTTCCTGCAACTGCTTAGCGAGGCGGGTGGTGAGGGAGGCGAAGGAGGTGATGGAATCCCCCCTGGTGCCCATACCATTCAAGTTACCCAGGAAGAGAAGGAGGCGATCGAAAGAGTAAGCCCACCAGTTTACCCGCGTTGCTTGACCCTCAATGCTAACATCTTCTTAAGTTATGTGGACTTGGATTTGACCGTGCGCGCGTGATTGAGGCCTATTTTGCTTGCGACAAGAACGAGGAACTAGCAGCCAACTATCTCTTTGATCACGGTAACGACGAGGACTATTGAGCGCCCCTCATCGCTGCCTTCCCGCTTTACATATTACTTTTTTATCGTACATAACGTATATTAATGAAATTAAAGACTTGGCAAGTCTATACGAGCATCGTTCGACCATACCAAATCATCAACGTCGTGTCATATTGTGGGATGCAATCGTTTAATATATGGAATCTCTGAAAAGGGTGTTCTTCATTGGGCCAAGACATGTTGACATCTTGGACACACGGAGTTCTCTTCGAACGCTGTAAAGTTCCAGCATCGAGGGCACTTGTTCAATCTGGCCCGATGCACACTAACCACAGCCTTGACGGTCACAGTTTCTACGAGCGATGGTTAGCAAGGGTGCTTTGGGGTCGGAATGGAGGGCAATGTTTAGATACCATTTTGTTCGTTGGTGAAGGGAACTTCAACTTCGGATGTATATTCAGTGGCCGAGGTTGGCTGGAGGCTAACGTTCGATGTGATTAGGAACGATGGCAGTTCGGATTCTAAAGTTGTTGTTCTACAATTAGCAGTTAAACTTGGGGATTGAGGTCAAAGGTACATACCATATTTAGAGAATAGCTTTTGAACTGGGGAGGGTCCATCGAACACAATGCCAACATCAGCTTCCAACGAGCTTCCAATGATCCTACGAAGGTGCCGAGTTAGCCCGTACGCCAGATCCATTTGGTTGAGTCATTACTACTAACTTGTCTTTTCTGGCCTTTTCCAGAAGAAGGTTGACCTCTGAACGCAGAGCCTTCAAGCAGTCCACCTCCCTGCCGATGTCATCGTTTTTCCAGGCAGGATCCTTCAAGCATAGAGATTGGTATTCAAAGGCCAGATATACGGGCAACATTGCATACTGGTCTACTTACGATGTTGAGCCAGCCAGTTTTAAACACACTGTCACTAGGCTCGGCATAGATATGCTTGGCATTTTCGTAGATCTCTTCGGACAAATGGCAAGTGATGGGAGCCAAAGCGCGGGTGTATACATCGAGTATCTGCGGTGGATGAACGTGTCAGCGGGAGAATTCCATCAAGAATCTTGAAGACAACATACGTTGGAGAGAACAGTTTGAACATTGAGACGTGAAACGCTGTCTGCTTTGTCTGCATAAAGACGATCCTTGACGATGTCGAAATAAAATGCCGACAACGAGGTGTTTGTGAAGTTATTCAACTCTTGGACCACTGAGTAGGCCGACGAAAAGCCAGAATTAGGTCACGGGAAAATACAGCGCACCCATAGCCGATCTCAGTAACTGACCTCTATTGAAGGTGAAATCGTCGTACGCGCTCGTCACACCTTGACCAAATTGATGGAGCTGGTGAATGATATATTTGTCGATCTAAATGAGAAGCGGACGTTAAAGGGCGGAGTGTATGCGAAAAGTTGGTTATGAGCGTCTACCATATGCAACTGGTCATATGAGCTACGTTTGGAATTAGAAAATCCGCCCAGGTTACCCAGCATGAATCTAGCAGTATTTCTGTATTTACGCATGCTATCTGCAACATGTGCTAATGGTGATTCAGTGTTAGATGGATCACGGTGAGTAGGTTCAGGCGAACAGTTACCGATGATGGTATCGCCAATAGCAACGTCTTTGGTGTACTCTGTGGATGCTACCCAGAGACGGAGAATATCCGTTCCGTAGGCGGGGTTTTTCTTCAGATTCTGTCGAGACCAATGGTAGGTTGATGAAAGCTTCGCAGAAATCAACATATAATCTGCCTCTTGCCTTTCCTCCCTTAATGATGATAGACGGTTCAAGTACGTTGCCAATGGATTTTGACATCTTACGGCCTTTTTCATCCAGAACAAATCCGTGTGTGATAAGTGTTCCGTATGGGGCCTTGCCGGTAGATGCGACTATTGAGCGTATTTAGGAAATGCCATTAATTAACAGAGTGTATAAAATTGGTTACCAGAGGTAAGAAGCGACGATTGAAACCAGCCACGGTGCTGATCACTGCCTTCAAGGTACACATCAGCGATATGGTCACCTTCCCTTGATCCATTACGAAGCAAGTGAATATACATTCGCAGCAGCGATCCAACAAACAACGCCATACCGTGCAAGTGCCTCTCTAATTAGAGTCCATGAAGTTCCACTATCGAACCACACGTCCATTGTATCGGTTCCTTTTCGATACTTTTTGCCTAATATTCCCAACTCAGCAACGAGGGTGAAGACTAAACCGGGTGATCGTGAATACCGTTATCGCGATAAGTCGGTGGTAAGAGCTCCTCGACAGGTAGTGTCCACCAACAGTCTGTTCCATGCTTGGAGACCAAGTCTTTGATATGAGTGACGATCTCATCCTTTAGCAAAGGCTCGTCTTGAATTCGGTTAGTTGTTCATCCACATGCATAGCTTCTCGATGCTGGGCAACATGCCTGTTTCTTCATCGTATATAACGGGAATTGGGACACCCCAGGATCTTTGGCGAGAGATGCACCATTCGGTTCGGCTCTCCAAAAATTTCGAGAGGCGTCTATGCCCTAAGATTACGGCCGCAAAGCGCTGCTCAGTATAGTTCGGGAGGAAGTATCTTGATATATATACGCACCCGTCTCGGGAATGATTTTGATATCCCTGATTGCATCAACCGCATCACCACGGAGCTCAGTAACGTTGGCAAACCACTGCGAGGTGGCTCTAGAAAACAGGATTCATATCATCTCTCTATGTAAGCATCCCTTGTATAGCGTTACCTTTGGATCACTGGCTTTTTAGTCCTCCAATCATATGGATAGCTATGAATATATTTCTCCTGCTTTATCAAGTATCCATGCTCTTCCATAAAGTTGATGACTGCCTCTGTTCCCTGGGTAAGAACAGGTTTGCCCGAAAACAACGGTCCAGCCTCCTCAGTGAACACTCCATTATCATCCACTGCATAGTAGTTAGTTGGTAAACCCCTTCAGAACGCGAACCTATGTTGTGCTTACCAGGGCAGGCAATGGGAATGCCTAATTTAACGCAAGCCAGATAATCCTCTTTGCCGTGTCCGGGAGCAGTGTGCACCATGCCTATGATGATGAAAATGAGCAATGGACAAAAATCGAGATCATGCAAAGTCTGAATTCACCTGTTCCGGACTCGCTGCTAACATAATTTGCTGGGATGATTTGCAACTTCTCTTTGGTGATGAAATTTTGATATTCGGAGCCCAGAAGCTTGGAGCCTAGCATGTACGGTAAATCTCCAACATAACAGGCTGAGGATGAGCGTCTTGGTTACCTGGTAACTCAGTGATAACAGAAATGCTTTCATTGTCTTGGAATAAGCTTTTAACCGTCTCTAAGCGCTCGGAAGCACAAACGAAATGCTCCGCCTCAGCACCATCGGACTGCTTGGCAAATATGGTATACTGCAGCTCGGGATTAACAGCGATAGCCTGCAATCACGTTGATCCGTAGATTAGTATGGCCTTGGGCAATGGTGGAGTGTAGCTCATACCTTGTTGGCCGGAAGTGTCCAGGGAGTAGTGGTCCATATAAGCGCATTTAGCTTGAAGTCAGGACTATCCGGAAGAACATTAGAAAGGTCGGGCCCTTTGAGCAATTCTGGTTAATCAATGAGCCTGGCTATTGCAGCAGCTAGCCAATTTACCTAGAGAAACGATGGGGTATTTTACATAGGCTGAACGACTTTCATGATCATCTTTGTACTCTAACTCAGCCTCAGCCAATGCGGTTCTATTAGGTAAAGTATGGGGACTGTTACTTCATGATCAAGTAGGTACTGCAGCATAAATATGTTACTTCGATGATGGAGACCAGTATACGGGTCTATGTTGTCTATAGATATATCCTAACAATAGCGATAGTTTAGCAATGCGCATTACAGTAACCACTATTCCTATCGGCCTATACAACGTACCTTTTTGAACCATCTGACGGAAAATTTCTAGCTGACGAACTTCGAAACCAGGATCTAACGCAAATAATTAGTAAGCTGTCGTTTGCATAAGCGCTTACTATGCCAACCTAGCGTTTTATAGGCATTTTCCCAATCGCCCATAACTCCCCAGCTGGTAAAATCTGCCTTCTGTTTCTCAACAGCATTCAAGGCACACTTTCTTGCCTCTTCACGGATTTTTTGAGGAGTCAAGTTCTGCTTTTCCGAAGACTAGTTCGAATCGTGGTTTGGTTTAGTTATATCCGTCAACATAAATGCTACCGGAGCGACTGACCCTGAGCCCTGAAAGTGCCTTAAGTTCAATCGGTAGGCCATGACAATCCCATCCCGGGATATAACTATAAAAGGACTCGATCAATAATTTGCAATCAGATTTGCAGACGAGAGTTCCCCTTACTGGACTTTGTATCCTTGTAGAACTTTGTATCGATTGATGATATCTTTCAATATCTTGTTTAATGCGTGGCCTGAGTTGAACGGAACAAAGAATAGTGACATGAGTACCGACAATACTGCCCATGGCGTATCAGGCCGGATAGAAGTGAGCCACAAACCAGTATGAAGATCTCCATTCGCATATGGTGGGCCGTCGTGAAGCACGAAATAGTCGCCGGGGTTGTTTTTCAACTGGAAGCAATTCAATGGGTTATTCGACTGGGCAGCAACTTTCGTGCCCGTGCCGAGCAGAGTTTCCAGAAACCACAAACCTGCCAAGGGTATAATTCGTCAGTGCACCGGGAACGAAACTGCCCCTCTCTCTTCGCGGCATCAGCCCGGAGAGGAAATTTGGTTGAAGGCAACAGCAAAGTGTTGCTGAACTTTTTATTGATACTGTCGGTGGTGTCTTTGGTTTCTTTGGCCTTCAGCTGGCAGCTGCTGGATAAAGACCGAGCCAACAGACATTTTTCGCGCTGCAAACCCCGGGCTTGAAGCCCCAAGAAAGGTACGCTTCGAGTGTATCTTAGGTGTGACTGTAAACGAAACATATCGAAGGTGTTCACCGAGGAAACAACTGGCAGCCGAAATAGCAGAGTTTTTCACCAACGTATTCCACGTGACGAATATTTACAAAATTAGGGCTTAGCGATTTCGGGGTAACGAAGCAATACAGCACTGGACACAATTCATATGCACCAAACCAAGATTCTGGTTGTACGAAGAGCTACCCGTCAGTTGCGGAAAATAGACTGGTATGAGAATAACAGCCAGCAAACAATGTTCCATGTGGTTATGTACGACAATAGTTTATTTACGCGAGAACTCAGGTCCAAACTAATTGAAAACTTTCAAGTGAAGCTCCAAACAAGAGTGGGGGTTGGATCGTCTTTAGATACCCAACTCTTCTCTAGTGGGGACACCAAGCTCCTCTCTAATACCTTTTAGTTCTTCCAGATATTGCTTGTATTGTCCTTCATTCTCGACTTTTTGCTTTAAGCCTTCGAAAACACGAACTGCGGTAGCAAGATCATCTACACGTCTGGCAGCTTTGAGGGCAGATTCAATAACCAAGGGGGAGGGAACCATGTCATATGCAAAGCAGTTGTTAAGACCACGCTGAAGCTCAAAGACATCATCAACGCCTTCGAAAAACTTGACATAACGGTCGGTTAAAGTTTCGAAAGATTCTTCCTCATGAGCAGAGTAGAAACGAGCACCAACTACAAGATGAAATCAGGCGTGAGTAAGTGCGTAAATACAGTATAAAAAGCCATTTGTGAGGAAGCTAGAAGATACCTTGTGTAGTGCGGGCATGTTGAGCTGCACGAAGAACAAGAGGTGAGGTACGAGCAACAGAGGTAGCTAGAGAACGGATGCCAAACATTTCAGCGTAAGAAGGGTTGTGAAGAGGTGTGGTCTATTGTTTGCCTTTGAGCAGGTTCGTGCCCGACTTGGTTTCAATTGGGGTTAGTAGCATTTCACATATAAGTAGGGCTTCCCCATCACTGATTTATGATGCATTGTTGAGAAAGCGGGGATTTGGGGTGCAACTGAGGCTTAATTTCACTCCATGGATTTCAGGGAACCCAATCCACGCGTAAATACTCTCCCAGGATTAGTCATAGTTGCTATGGTATAACTCATAATTTGATTAAAATTAGGTTTATTTATTGTATCAAGTGATCTACTGCCTTCCACGAACATACTGTGCAACAATGCTGGTAAAGTATTCTCCTTGATGGGTAGCTACCTCGAGCTCTTTCGAGGATGGCATTCTCGATCCATCCCCATTGGTGATGGTTCCAGCACCATAGGCACTTCCTCCAATCACGTCCGTGTTGTCACTCAGGTGGGGTGAGGTGAAGCCCAAGGGGACATAGATGATCCCATGGTGGGCAAGGGTGGTAAGCGAGGTCAGCGCTGTGGTCTCCTGCCCGCCGTGCTGAGAAGCGGTGGAGGTGAAGAAGGTCGCCATCTTCTTGGTGTATGCGCCACGGGCCCACAGGCCACCCGTGGTGTCCCAGAAGGCGCGCCATTGCCCTGGCATGGAGCCGTATCTGGTGGGCACCCCGAAGATGAGGCCGTCCGCCTCTTCCATGAGCTCGGGTGTGATGACCGGAATGTCTGGCTTTGGTGGGGCGTGCATCTTGTCCAGTAGATCCTGGGACAGAGTCTCCGGCACCTGGAAGATGGTGACCTCGACGTTGTCCACCTTCTCAACCCCCTCCTTGATGGCCAAGGCCATCTTGTAGATGTGTTGGTAGACGGTGTAGATGACGATGAAAATCTTGGTCTTTGGTGCTGTCATGATGAAATATACAGGTTAGGCCTTTGCTCGAACAATCGAAAAGCCATTTATATAGCTTATTGCACACCGTAAACTGGAATAATTTTCCGACGGATAAATTGTCGCCTTAAATGAACTTTAATATACATCTAGGGGACACGAGATGATCAAGTTTCATTGAGGTAAGTACCATAGTACCTGAGCAATTACGTTGATTTTGTCATACCAATATAGTGCTTAGATAATATCAACAAATCACTTATTGTAATAGCCTTGAAGCACTTGTATGATAGTCACCCAACATGAGTAAATGGTCTCTAAGCTCACTATTTCAAATTCCCGAAAACAATGTCTGTGCTGACTGCGGGAAAAAAGGTACATCAACGGATATTCTTTTCAATGTAAATCAGCGCTAACGTTGCTTCTATCAGATCCACGCTGGGCTTCACATAATTTAGGTGTTTTTATATGCATAGGTTGCTCTGGCATTCATAGATCGCTTGGAACTCACATCAGTAAAGGTAGCCTGTTGCCTTTAAAGTTTTTGCTCATCATGGTTTCTCATCTTGTCGAACACACGTCCAGTGAAATCTGTGGATCTTGACAAATGGACAGAAGATCAGCTAGAGGTGAGTTGGATGTAAGTTGCATAGCGTTATCAACAATTCAGCTAACAGTCACCAAAATACAACACTTGAACCAATTTCAAGAATATGATGAGGTGGGGAAATGCAAGAGCAAATAAGTATTGGCAAGCAAAGTTGCCAGCAGATTTCCAACCACCAGAGTCGTACCAATATCAGTCTTATGTTGCTATTAGAACTTGCCCATCTTCAATCATTCGAATCCAGTCATCTCTTCAAATTTCATAGATGCAAGTGACCTGTGTTGCATTATTTCTTTGTTTAATATAGAGGCATCGAAAGCTTTATCCGAGCCAAGTATGAACGGAAGCAATACGCATTAAGTCCCAAAATACCAAGCCCAGAAACTCTGGATGGTTTGAGGGTAAGTCAAGGAATGCCGAGTGCAAAATATCACGGGCTCAATTTCATTATTTATATTCAAGCTCGAGACGGCTGCGCCAAAAGCTATCTCGGAAAAGAGTAAGAAACCATCGAAAGGAGAAAAGGGCACGAGAAACGAGAAGAGTCGTCCAAATACAACTTCACCCAATGCACTTCAGGGAATAGACAACTTCAACTTCCAGGACAAGCCTCGGAATCTCCCCAATGAAATTGTTATACAGAATGCAGCATCGCTCGAAAAGAAACGTTTGCTGGTCCCTACTTCTATCACCCTCAAGGGGTCGGAGTTTTTCTTCACAGACAGCGAGAAGCAACCTTCAAATCCAACGGAGTCAAAGTCGCATCCGGAAAATTACAACCTTACGGACAGTAAGCCAGTGCTAGCCAGCACATCAGAAGAATGTCTGGAAAATATCCCAGACATGAATGAGGAGGGGTCATCTGGATTATTGAACGCCGAGAAAGAAGTTTCGGAGAAAGCGCTCTCGGAGCCTACCACGATTCTCAACACATCGAACAACTCTCTTTCCTATCCACCAATTCCGGACGACTTATTAGATGCAATCCCCAAGTGGTAATTACCTGGTAGATTGATGTAAATACGTTTTGAGTAGTGGAGCCCTTGAACTGACAAATAAATCTTTCCCATTGCCGGTAAATTAAGCCTCATATGGCTGCGAAGGGATCATTTCAATTACCAAATATTACGAGCTCATCCCACACTGCAGTGGAGGAAAACCTCCATTTGGAACATTAGAAAACTATATAGCTACCTCTCCTATCTCCATCACATCCGAACTCCTCTTCGGGATGCCCACCAGATACGGCTCCATGCCAGGGCAATGGCGCGCCTTCTGGGACACCACGGGTGGCCTGTGGGCCCGTGGCGCATACACCAAGAAGATGGCGACCTTCTTCACCTCCACCGCTTCTCAGCACGGCGGGCAGGAGACCACAGCGCTGACCTCGCTTACCACCCTTGCCCACCATGGGATCATCTATGTCCCCTTGGGCTTCACCTCACCCCACCTGAGTGACAACACGGGCGTGATCGGGGGAAGTGCCTATGGTGCTGGAACCATCACCAATGGGGATGGATCGAGAATGCCATCCTCGAAAGAGCTCGAGGTAGCTGCCCATCAAGGAGAATACTTTACCAGCATTGTTGCACAGTATGTTCGTGGACGACAGTAGATGGCCCATGACAATAATCAGTAGCAATTAATAGGAATAATAAATGTTTATTGGGCCGATGCTTTATTAGAAATCCAAGTGAGTCACGATCAGGGTATTTCCAGCACCACACCTCGAGACTTAGGGTTAGCGTAGAATCCAAAGTATAGCGAGTTCGCCATATGCTTAGTCGTAGAATCTCAGTATAGCGAGTCCGTCCATAAGCCTAGTCAGCGAACTTCAACAGTAATTTATGAGAAGCGGTCTGTCTCCTTAAATGGAAGATGATTGGCGTAGTTGATGAAAGAGGTTATACTTGGCAGAGCCATCTAGGACACTTCTGAACCTGCCTGCCTGAAAAGTCGAGGCCAATATAGCTAAAAGCAACTAATTGAGATTGGAATCTATTGAATTATAGGGTCGATGGATATGGCCTTTAATTCCCAAAGTGGATAAGGTGACAGCGGTGGCCTGAATAGAAATATCAGCCTTTGATCAACTGTGATCACGTAAATCTATTTCCAGCAATGGTACCTTGATGTATGACACATGAGCAAACATTGAATTTCAACCACACTCCCCACTCCCGGCAAATAGAAAACCTTCACAGCAGGTTTAAAAAGGGTCGGCCTCCTTCGCTTTCCCGAAAACCAAAACCCACTCCTTTCCCGCACACCTGTAATTGTACATATTTCCATTTATTTACTAGTTATCCAGAGAAATGAGCCAAGACAATGCCACCGGCTGTCCGTTTAAAGCCAGCGGCGAGCTCTATCTGATTGAGCCCAAGGAAGGAACAGTACTGGCCGAATTGGGCGTCGAAAAGGTTGAAAAGATAGTCAAACAGTTTTATCGTTACAACGTGACCGTTGAGGACACTAGGATATTCTTCAGAGGGATCAATATCGAGCGACTGGAGCGAATGCAAACGGTGTTTCTGGTGCACCTGCTAGGTGGACGAGAGATAAACACTCGTAAAATGCGAGCAGTTCACAAACGGTTATTAGAGCTTAATGATGCGAACTTCGATGCGGTGCTGGTCAACCTACGTCAGGCTTGTGTAGATCTTGAGGTCCCACCGAATTTGTTGGAGAAAATCATGGCTGCTGCCGAGACGACAAGAGACGACGTACTGGGACGTAGCCACTTCCGCTCTCTGAAGAATCGAACCTGTATGTAATCAGCCATCTACATATTATCGAGGAGCCCCATTTTTTTATGAGCACAACTTAATATACCAGTCATTTTATAATACTGTCATAATCCACAGATCTCTAGAGACAGTCAACAATAATAAACGTACAAACCAATGAATTACATGAAAAATGAAGAAAACCTCCTATGCCAGACAAAAGGGTTTCGCGTGGGATTTTTTGCTCTTATACAGACAATTCAAGATCTAGCCATTTTGCTTCTTGTGTTGGAAAGGCCCTGGATAGGGATCAGAAATCGTACAGGAGAGAGCACAGAAATTCAAGCACCTACCGAATACTCGAACATCTTCTTGATGGAGTCAAGTCGCTCCGGGGCCACAGCCTTCTGTGGAGTCGCTATACAGGTGATATGCAGGTTAATACTGACTCAAGCCTGAGATGGCACAACAAGCTACCTTTCCGATCAGGGTCCTCGAACATGGATAGCGACATCGCAAGCGATTTAGATTTGGTAGATCTGAAGACCGACTTTTTTGGGCTGCTGATCATACTCCCACGTTGGATAGTTGGGGTAACCGAGCCGGTCTTGAGAGACCGTGCAGAGGCTAATCCGGTTTTGAGAGACTGTGCGGAGGCTAATCCGGTTTTGAGAGCCCGTGTAGAAGTTGGGGTTGTGATGGACTTGGCAGAGGGGGATGTGGTGGATGCAGTTTTGAGTGTGTGAGTAGAGGTTGGAGTAGAGGATCCGGTTTGAAGTGATCGATACGAGGTTAGACTATCGGAGCTGGCGGACATCGGCCGTGAAAGATAGTCGCCATCAAGCCTCAAGGCAAATCGACGGATGTACATCTGGAAACCATGACTGAGCTTGGCCAATCGGCTTTTTACCGCTTCCTCCGCCTGTGGGTTCTTGAGACGGAATTCCTTGAGCTCCTGCACCCCCTGCGAAACAACATCAGTGCATGAACTAAAAATGGGGAGAATCGAAGATAACCAACATCATGCATCGTGGATCCATGTCGGATTCGCTGGAAAATTCGATCCAGCTGATCATCCATGGTTTGGACTGGGCTGATGGAGCGGCTACGGGTCTTCGGGGAGGAGGCGAGGTTCTCTTGGGAGCTATTGAATTTGTCTTCCAGTAAGCGGCGGTCTACATGGAGAAGGTGTGAGTATCGGCCGATGAACATACCAAGTGCCTTTGCTTACCGATCGCTGGGGAATTCTGCAGCGAGTGTAGAATCTTGATATAGATTGGGCTTTGGGTTGAGTTAGGGATCAGGGTAAGGCGTGAGAAGATTTTTTCCTTGTGAATGTGTATCAGGAGACTCAATATGGCCTTCACAGTTTGCCACGGGCTGTTGGTGAATCTTAAGCGCTGCGTAACCAAACTCCACTGCTGGGCATCAAAGTTTTCCAGAAACTGGTTGATGTCTGCCAGGAGCCTCTCCTGGTTGACCTTCTTGAGGTTAATTTGCTCGCGCAGCCCTTTGGCCACCCGCCAGATTAGCTTTTGGACAATATCGTAGCACTTGTAGTGCTCTTCCGTGTTTTCGTCGTTCTTGATGAGACCGTTGATGTGAAGAAGAAAGGTGTTGAACAGGACTCTGCAATCAACCGTCAGTATCACCGGGCAGCAGTAATCATCGGATCTTACTGGATACTGACCTGCATATAGCATTTGGATGGGCGCGTTTCACAACCTTGCAAAATACCGAGTTCAATGAATCCTTTGCGGAAGCAGGGAGTTTCTCGACAAAATCGTCAAGGAGATACTTCACCAGTCGCGTGAACAGCTGGTAGAGTGCGTCGTACTTTAGAACACTAGCCACTTCATTGGCCGAAGAAAGTTTAGTCAGGGCAGACAGCAAATGCGTGGTCTGTTGGGCCCAAACGTTGCCCATTTTCCCGTAATCAAACAGAAGGGACAATTTAAGAGTGACAGCAATAATAAGATCGTTTGCATGCGGCGCTAGGGAAGAAGGATCTTTGGAAGCAAGCTCGGCTATTTGCTTAGCTGCATCGATGGTCTGACTAGTATCACCTCGTACAACAGTGCCGGCTAATAGCTCGCGTCTAACCAAATTTTTTTGACTCATGACAGCAACAGGAGAGAGAGAGGGATAGGTTGGCACCAGCAAGCGCGATATATTTAAGAAAAAAAACTGTAACTAATAGGAGCAGTACCTCGAGTAATCAATGGATTCATAATAATTGAACTATTTAAGGAGTCATTGTTTACACATAGGCTTTCGTTTAGAGTGTGATGTGTGATCAAGATCACGTATGACTTGAATGTGGTAAAACAGAGGGGAACGGTTGTTTGCCGAATTACTACATTCTGTCATTGGCAGTCACTAAGCCAGTAATATGATTGATCTCGTTTCACGCGAATTTGGCAACTACTGCTTCATTGGCAAGAAAAGGACTTGGCTTTAGATAGATTGTTTACTCAAAACAATGACCGGGTGCTCAGTCATTGGATCATACGTGAGGGAATTGTTGCCTATTTTTAGTCACAATGTTGGCCTGAATCTCGAATTTAGCCATCGGTCGAGATTCACCAAGTGAAATTTGCTTTTCTTTCCATGACCGCTGTAAGCAAGTACCAGGCATACCCCCCTTCGTCCAACTGGTATACTTCGCAGGTCTCCAGCTATTCCTCTAGCACCGATCTATTTTTGTACGGTGCCAGAAGCTCCATCATCCTACTTGATGCAATTTCCCTAGAGTTTCGTGGGCTTTTGTACGCACATAGTGTACGAGTCAATGCCATAGCGGCATCTAAGCTAGATAGATTTTGTATTTCTGCTGGTGGTGATAAGAAAGTAAAGTGTTGGGATTTGGTAGAGCGAACAACATCTAGTGTTCACGAGTTGCACAAGGTTAGCAGACAGCAAGAAAGTGATTTGGTTTTGGGTGTTGGTAACTGAAGTGATATGTTTTCTTACAGAGTGAAGTTCAATCACTGGCATGGTCTACCAACGAAGATTTCTATGTGTCAGGTGTTTAAGACTCCGTCAAGCTTAGTTGAAAGGGCAGGCTTCTAAATTTTCTGTTCTTTTTCAGGAGACAAAACAGGGGGTATTATCGCCTGGAACCCAACTACTGAAAAGTATCAAAAGGGGAATTTTCAAAACTCGGCGATATTTTGTATTGAGGCGTCACCCACACACAGTAATGTTTTCGCGGTTGGGTAAGATGAGTTACGATTCTAGTATAGAAGGGTGGTTTTCTAACCCGTTTAATAGTTACCAGAATGGATCTATGCTGATCCTTAAAATATCAACCGAGGAGGAAATGAGCGTGCTTTATAGGTTGAAGGGGCATGATGACGAGATCCATTCTTTGTCGTGGCAGACAAGCACTTGGGATATAGCGAATGCTGGTAGAGTACTTACAGCGCGTACAGGCATACCAATACTTGAAGTAACCTTGCTCCCAGAGTATAAGCCTTTGGCATCAGGTTCCCGTGACAAAAGTATCAAAGTATGGGATGTGCCAAATGAGCGGCAAGTCTTCTGCCTCAAGCTTCCTAAAGCAAAGGGCCATCTGACTGAGCAGCAGAAATCGCGTATTTGGACATCGGTGATGTGGGACCCCAAATCACAACACAAGCTGATCTGCAGCTCATACATGTAGGTTATCATTAGGTTGTTTTCACCAAGCTGTTGCTGACTAGTCTAGTTTAGGGGGGAAATTATCATATGCGATACAAAGGATGAAAGGTGGATTAAAGATCGGTTTAAGGATGGCCACTCACGATGTGTGTTCAGCATGGTCCCTGTGCGAAACGGACAGAGCATGATAACGACGTCCATGGATCGACAGGTATTTCAATGGTTTTATGGCGGGGTCGTTCCAACCTAACGCCCGAGATACAGATTATTCTATGGAACACCGAAAGCAGGAGACCAACCACGCTTATCCAAGGCTTAGGCGGGTTTGTCTACTCTCTGGACATGTCCGAGCTAGACCCAACCAAAGTAGCAATGGGCTTGGGGGACAATACCATCCGAGTATGGAACTACATGGATCCAGAAAAGCCTTATGACTCCAAGCTCATATGGAAGGGCTTGAAAGGAAAGATTACCAGGGTATTTGCCACTTGACGGTGCTTGTTTGTCTTCATTGGATTAATATTGATCCATTAGCTCAAATGGCACCCCTCGGAAGAAGGGGTCTTGTCATACGGCACTGATGCCGGAAACTTCGGGCTGATTGACGTGTACACCGAAACGATCAAATCCTTCAAGTCGTACCATAAATCTACTGTCTATTCTATCGATTGGTGTAAGAGAGCAAGCCTGGACGAGGCCGAGCCATCCGACGAGTGGGTATTGCTGACTTGTGGTGGCGATGGGAAGGTTTTGGTAAGCGAGACCAAGCGACCTGATAAACCATCGAAGAATGTCAACGAGTTCGTCGAGAAGAACAACCCAGAGTGGATGCACACCGTTCAGGTGAGTTCATCTTAGGCCTGCTGTATCGTGCGGTGAATTAATCTATGTGCCAAGGACAAAAAGCAGACATTGCCGAAGCGTTCCGAAGTGGCCCTGGACCCCTTGGGTCGCTTTCTCGCATTAGGTAATGCCGATGGCTCGCTTGAGGTGTACCACCTGCCCTCATTCAGGCTGACATATCGGTTCAATGGCCAACGCCAGGCAATCAATAGGCTAAAATGGAGAGTCCACACTGTACCAGCAGAAACCCTCGGCTCGCCAGGTAGGCCTATATGCCAGAGATTTCGGAACACCCGACTTGATACATTGCATTCAACACTAGATTCCATCAAATACTGGCTTGCATCTGGATCCGATGACAACTCCGTTTGTATCCATGACATCACTGCGACCGAGCCTACCGATAGTTGGTGCATTTACTTTCTTCTGCTCATATAGCTAACAGACTAACACGTTTGAAGTACCTATTCCTCAAACCTCGTCGTTCCAGTTACTACGTGGCCATCGAAAAGGCATCACTGATTTGAGCTGGTCTTGGTCCGATCCTTACAAACTTGCCTCGACCTCCTTTGATGGGTCTTGTGTGGTATTGCTCTACTTGATTCAACTCTGCCCCAACAATAGGTTCTAAACACTTCAATGTACAGGTTTGGAATGTGATGACCGGGGAGAAATTGGCCCAATTCCAGGCGGAGTGTGGGAGAGCCATGTGCACTACATGGTCCATACTAGACCCAGACCAAATCTTTGTAGGGATGGACGAGCAGATGGTATGCCTTTGGAAAGCTTCGGAGCATCCATTTACCAAGAGTAAGCAATTTCATTACCCTCCCAGCTCCATCAATACTTGACTTGGTTCTGACTATTTCAAAGAAAATCCAGACGACTCTTCTAAGAAGATCAGGGCCACCATGACTGAACCAGAAAGACCAAGCATGGAGACAGCCGCTGATATACCACCACCATCGCCAATAAACATCCCTGAGGACCCTATTAATAAGCAACCACCACCCGCATTGGCCTCAGCTTCTTCGACTAGAAAAAAGCGGAGCAACGAAAAGAAGGGAAAAACAAATATGTTTCCACGCAGCAGCAATGCCTTCATGTCGGAGACGCGAAAAACCATGCAGCAAAATTGCTTAGATCTTGCCAAAAAACGGGCGCACCAAAGTGTAGATCTTGATGATCCCGTTGTCAACAAAAAGAGTACAAACATGGTGGAGATGCTGTTTGGCGAAAGAAGAGAGTTGCTCAATCTTCTGGATATTGAAGGTGTATAGCAACTTCTAGGCCCTCATTTTGCCTGATAATCCCTTTCTAAAATCTGCCTTCTATCTCTAGCCCAGGCATTGCAAACAAACCCAAACACCACCGACCTTCAGCTCCCGTTGCTTGTGTGGCAAGGAAATATAGAAGGCGCTTTGACAGATGTTCTCAACTCTGATAACCCCTCACTTAGTCATATGCCCTTAGTAGCACTAAGTCCTATGGGTAATAGAGGTTACTTTGATACTCACCCCCTAATGTACTCACTGTTTTCTACTAGCTGGACAAGATATGTGGAAGAGCTTTCTTCAGGCTTACGCTTCCAAGCTTGCTAAATCTGGTGACTACCACACTGCTGTAATATTCTACATCGGATGTTCTTGTATATATGAGGCCGTGAAAGTATACCTCGAAGCAGAGTTGTTCAAGTAAGCGCAACCACGGTTATCGGCTTTTGAGCGGAGTTTCACCAAGCATTCTATTCCGCCAGGGAGGCTTATATTCTTGCGAAGCTGCGGTTGTCAAGTGAAGACCCACTGATCACTGAGGTTCTGTGCAAATGGGCTGCACAGTTGGAGCAAAAAGGGCTGTACGAGCAGGCCTGTCAATGGTAACATCAATGTGGAATTGCTTTTAATCGATGGTAAACTGTTAACTAATGTTTTGATCGAAGCTATCTCGCCGCCAAACTAAGCAGTGATGCCATCAACGCAATAGCCCGGCGGAACGACCTATCAGCACTTCGATCAGCTGCCGACCTGGCAGAAATACTTGAGGATCCTTCCACTTCAGAGCGTCTCTTCCGATATGCCTTAGAGTCGCACCGAAGAGGGGAATTCTCTGAGGCGGTAAAGATCTACCAGAGGTGCGCATTTGAAAAAAGCTCGATGTATTTAATGATCTTGGGTGTTGAAAAATGGATGTTGGAAAACAATCCCCAAACAAACGAGGCAATAGAACGTGAAGGCACAGATGACAACCCAACCAGCCACGAGCTACGATTTGTGAGGATTGTAGAGAGCCTGTGGAGAAGCTACGGAGTTGACTTGGATAGTCTCAACACATCAATCGATCTGCTTCAGCTGGAGAAGGAGAATTTCGATAGCTTGAGACACGACCACTTGGTACTGGGCTTTCATCAGCTTCTTCGACGACGTGTATTAACGCATTTAGTTAACAGGGACAGACAGCCTTCCATCTCACACTTCATATCATCCATTTGGTTCGGGGATGCACCGAAGAGGCACTGAATCGCCTAGCCATTCTCAAAGAAAATCTTCGTCTCAAAGCCGATCAAGCACAAATAGAATGGGTCAACCAAATCATTTTCGACCAAGATATCATCGGGATAGAGGCACTGGAAAAACGGCTGCTCCATCCCATTGTAGAATCGTAAACTTGCTAATTATGTTGTTTAGTGGTCGCATAGACTTGTTGTTAGCATGGATGCTGCGGAACAATAAATTCATCACGAACTAGCCTAAACGGGATGGTACTCCTGACCTAGCAATCACCCATTTAATGTACCAGTTGCTTCAAGACCACATATCACTATCGTCAAGTGCTGATCATGAAACCTGTCCTGCCGATGGTATCAGATATTGTTTGCTCCAGAAGAAATCACGTTGGCCCTTAATTTCCTTGTTGTCTTTATTCGGGGCTTTCTTGGGCGATGACGACTCGGGTGATTGGGACAAAGCTACTTTAAAGTTGTTCCAGGCCTTGTTACTTTTTAGGAAGCAAGCTAATTAGTACCACTTTGTTTATCAGGAAATGTTTGTTTGGCTAGGTGATTGTCGGAATTTATACAGTGTAGAATACCGTTTAAGGCGTCGTAGTGATTAGGGAATTAAGTCGAATACTGCAGATTCACTCAATACAATGAGACTACATCCCGCATGGAATATGCACTCGGAAAACTCTTCAATTGATTGCCGCTTTGTGAATCTGGGTTACCACTGTTTACCTGCATATTCATTCAGCAACCGATTGTTCTATCTTTTCCGACTGCTCTTTCTCCACTACTTTGTTGACTTTCCCTCGTCTTCCTTATATTGCTGAGCTTCTGTATCACTTCTCTTTTGATTTTGCCTATTTTTGTCGCCCCCATAGGCAGATGAGAGGCCACACAATATCCTCTTCATTCCACTAGTCTATACCGTCTTCACAAGTTTTCCTGCTAATAGAGGTTCGTTTTGCTCGGAACCAGACTGTAAGCGTCTCTGCTTTCACACGTCTCCCAAACTATATAGAATGTCCCCCACTCGAAAAAAGCCCTATTTGTCCACCAGAACGTCTAGTTTATTGATATTATTCTCCATATATACCCTTCCCTGCCTGGCCCAAAGCAACCAAGTCGTACTCGATTTTTCGTCTCTCTCCCAACTAGAGATCACCGGCCAGTTCAATGGCATCTCAACTTATTCCCCCAACGGCAATGTCTCGACGCTGGACCCAAATGTAGATTCTCTGATTCGAAAGACCAAGAATACCCTAGAATTAATAGGATACACCTCGGTTGGTGGGAAGATCCACTCCCTATGCTCCATGCCTTCCACAAAGGGAGGAGGGGGCGCCGATCCCCAAGCGTATATATATGTTGGGGGAAATTTCACTCATATTGGCGGGGTGGAGGTCAACAACATCGCCTTATACGATCCGTCAACGAAGTCCTTTTCCCCGCTGATCAAAGGTTTGGACGGCCCGGTGTATGATATGTATTGTGACCCCAGTCGAAATATTGTGTATGTCGGGGGAGCATTTGTCGCTCCCGTTCCAGTCAACCCTCTGGACAAGTACAGCTTGCTAACGACTTTTGGGGGATCCATCGCGAAGTGGACCAACGGAAACTGGACCGCATTTAATTTCAAAGGATTTAATGGGCCGGTGTATACAATTGGTGCATCCAGTGCATCCAGTAGCCTATTCTTTGGAGGCAGCTTCAACTCTACCGCAGATGGAATCCAGAATATGGCTCCAAACACGCAAGAGGTGAACTTTAACAATGCTTCGGTGAGTGGATCAACCAACAGTATTGACACCCGCTTCACAAGATTAATCCGAGTTCTCTCTCGCTTAGATATCAGGTGGAAATTCAGCAAGCACATCTGGGTTCTCCAACCCACGTAATGTCATCTGCGGCGGCAACACAGATGCAATTAACAATATCTGGCTGATGCGCGACAACATGCCTGGATATTGGTGGGCCCAGTTTCCCGTCACCATCACCCCAAGCCTACTTCGTATCAAGAACACTAATTACGAGGGAAGGGGAACAAAGACATTTCGGTAGGCATCTCGTATCGACACACTCGCGAGCTTTTCCACTGATTGATCTCTCTTCAGGTTGCTGAGCTTCCCCGACAATCTTATCATTCCACTCACGTACTATGACCCTATTACTCAACAAACAGTAGCCTGCTCCAGCGAATGCCCACTAAACCATGATCCTAACCTCCCCTTTCAGGAGTTTCGTATTGTTCAGGGCAGTAGGCCTTTCACGGTCAGCGGGATCAATCTCGAGATACTAAGCTGGTACGGGGCCGGAGGTGGCCTAGGGAAAATCCAACTGTATCAAAGCGGTAAGTGTCGGGATATATGCCCTTGGGAAGAATCAGCTAACTTAACCTATACCTTCCCTCACAGAGATTGTCACTCACGCCATCAAAGAGCTCAACTACCCATCATGCTCTCCTGCCTCGCTGTCCACTAATTCCGGCGTTTCCCTGACTGGGATTTGGGAAAGCCAGGCCCAGGTAGACTCGTCTAAAGAGGTTCTCTCGTACACCATTCGAAATAGTAGAGATAACAAATCATCGGTCACGTACACTCCATTCATCCCGGAGTCCGGGTACTACGAGATATGGGCCTCCATTCCTGGTTGCTTCGAGAACGAGTGTGACAACCGAGTGCCGGTCGACTTCACCTTGACCCTGACGAAGTCTGCCAAGCAGCCCGTGACGAACACGATAGCCCAGAACAGCACCTTCGACACCATCGTCCCACTTTACATGGGCTATGTCACTGCTTCGTCGGTGGATTTCAGCCCAAGGTGGTGATGACCGTTTCCAAGAATAGCAAGATCAACGCAGGCAACGTGCTGGTTGCCGATGCAATTCAATTTGTGAAAATGAACTCTCTCTACAATCTCAATGGCGTGGTGGAATATTTTCCCGACTCCGCGCCGGTCATCGAAGGGATTCCCATCAGACCGCTTCAGCAATCACTACCAGCAAACTCAGTGGTCAAGTCCATAGTTCCCACAAACACCACAGTTTTCATTGGTGGGGATTTCCAAGGGGCTAGCGAACCGAGGTTCGCGAATATCGTCAAATACAACCGCAAAGCCTTGGTTCCGTTTACAGGCGGCTACCCTAGAGGTCCGGTCAACTCCATGACCCTCATCAACGGAGAATTGATAGTTGGCGGGGATTTTGACGGCCTGGTCGGAAACTCGTCGCTGCCGATCCGCAACATTGGCCGCTACAACATCCTCCGGGAACAGTGGTTGCCGGTTGGAAACGGGGTGAATGACCAGGTTGTGAAACTGGTTCCTGCTGGTTCAGAAGCGCTTCAAATCATTGGTGATTTCAATGTAATCTACGGAAACAACACCCCTTCAAACCCTGACAGATTCTCCAGCGGCTTCACGTCCTGGAACTTTACTGCCAACTCCTGGGTCAATCCTGCATATGTTGCAGGTCGTTCTCGTTCGTCCCTGGCGCTTGTATCCCAAAGCCCAACCCCGCATGTAGATGGCTTTTATTTGGCGGGTGCGTTCTCCTCCGCTGCGGCGATCCAAGCCCCCGGCTTCATTACTCTGGACTCCAAGGGAGCTTTTCAGCAACTTGGCATCGGCCCTGAGTCTGGCGCCGAGAATACTATCGTCAACTGCGGGGCCTATTACACAGCCGACGATCGGAGCCAGAACTCAAGCTACTCCATTATTGGTGGAAGATTTCATTCATCGGGCGTTCAAAATCTCGCCATCTTTGACCAAGGGGTTTGGAAGGGGATAGGGGCTGGTGTTGGTGGAGAGGTTTACAGCCTGCATGTTGCAGAACACCAATTGTTTATTGGAGGGCTGTCGAACAACACATCGACGCCACCGTTCAAAGGATTCTCGATCTGGGATTTCAAAGCGAACAGCTTGACCGACGTTCCCTCCCTCGGATCCTCTTCCTCTCGCGACCCTAAGGACGACGGGCCAATTAAGGTCAACGCCATTAGGCAGCGCCACGGAACCACGAGCATTATTGTCTCGGGGTGGTTCAAACGAGCAGGCTCCTTGGAATGCAATAACATATGTCTCTGGGATATGAAGGACAAGCAATGGACCTCTCTCTCTTCGGGGGTTGAAGGAGAAATAACCGATATGATCGTCAGCGGTAGCGACATCATCGCAGTAGGAAACTTCGTACTATCGTCAGGCCAGGGATATTTGGCACACTACGATTTCGAGAAGTCCACGTGGAAGCGTATCGAGCCCAAGGGGGAGGACACTCTCCCGGGCGCAGCACTCTCTATTATCCAGGACACAAGTAACAATGCGTTCTACATTTCAGGACAAAACGACAAGGAGGAGTGTTACATGCGAAAGTGGGATGGTGCCAAATTTTCCCCGCTACCTACCGGTCCACTACCCAGCAGTAAGATCGCTAGGATGAGCATCGTCCCTACAAAGTCCGTCTCTAACGCAGATAACGACGTTGTTGTCAAGATCGCCAGCGAATCCGAACCCAGTACAGGTTCGGCACTGTTGGTCGTTGGATCGCTTGTCTTTGAGAAATTTGGAAATGTAAGTGCTGCCCTCTTCAACGGAGAGGAATGGATCCCGTTCCTCGTCTCCTCCAAACGGGATGGATCACCCGGTATGATAAAGTCAGCATTCACGAAGAGCACCCTCACCTTCTCCGCCAAAAACAACCTTCCGCTGCCGTTGGTTTTGCTGGTATCCGTCGCCTGCTCTCTTGGTCTCGTCTTCTTCATCCTGTTCATCGGCTTGGGCTCCATCTATTTGAGAAAGAAAAGGAGGGCCGCCAAATACCCATATCCCAATGCTTTGTACGCCAAGAAACCTCTCATGCACGACAATGGAGTGATCACCAGCATGGCCTCGACTGGCAGCCGGGCCATGTCAGATTATTCAGATCAGTATAGGTCACAGGCGGTAGGTGCCAGTACCTCTGGCCTGGAAAAGAGCCAGAACGAGCATCATGCGTTGGGGCCAGGAACCTCGGCCGCCTTGGTTAGCAGACCGCTCTCCTGGTATATCCGAAAAGCATAACTCCACCTCGCCAACACTGGACGCATCAATCATGTCGGAGGATAAGATGGCCGCGGGTGCGGACGCAGGCACCGTCATCACTCCAGATAGGTACCAGGTCTACTATGCCAAGTTCCCCTTCAACGCCCGAGAGCATGGAGAGCTGGAATTCCAGGCCGGCGATAAAATCTATGTCATCGATAACACGGACGACATATGGTGGATGGGGATTATCGACCATGGCGATGGGGCCCAGCTTTCCCAGGGGGTGTTTCCTGCCAGCTATGTGGTGGACAGACCATCCTCGATGACCGCCGCGTGGACCACCATGGACGAGACCGGGATGTGAAATACAAACTGATTATTTTTGGAATAATATTTAGAGCTAGCATTCACATTGATTATATAATCTATGACGGAATCACATTCATCCTGAACCATTCCGTAGAAGCATTTCCACCCAAACCCGCTCTAAGCACCACCCCCTCCCGCCACATGATTCCATCCCTACACGTTGTCAACCACTTCCACACGAAGCATACCCGTGGACCCGGCAATTTTGAAATAAACTGATCGAAATCCACAAACGGCCGAAGAAAAAATCCCCCTCGAATCATCCTACCTGATTGGACGGACGGGGAAATTTTTTGCTGTGATGTCGGGACGGTGATCCAGTGGTGGTGGTGGTGAATAAAATAGGGATTCTTGAGAATCGATTGAATCCTCTTGGACTTTGTTTCCGAATTTACGTAACAATGGTAAGCTATCCTTTGGCTTCGAATGGCCATCCATCCATACTCATCCTCAACCTCCGTTGATGTAGGCTGACCACGACGCCCAAAACTCTGTTGAGATCAAGAAGAAGAGAACTTTCCGCAAGTACTCTTACCGCGGTGTCGACCTCGACCAACTCTTGGACTTGTCCAGCGAGCAATTCATGGAGCTCGTCCACTGCCGTGCCCGCAGAAAGTTCAACCGCGGTCTCAAGCGCAAGCCCATGGGTCTCATCAAGAAGTTGAGAAAGGCCAAGAAGGAGGCTGCCCCCAACGAGAAGCCCGAAACCGTCAAGACCCACCTTCGTAACATGATCATCGTTCCCGAGATGATCGGCTCCGTCGTTGGTGTTTACAACGGAAAGACCTTCAACCAGGTCGAAATCAAGCCCGAAATGATTGGTCACTACCTTGGCGAATTCTCCATCACCTACAAGCCCGTCAAGCACGGTCGTCCCGGTATCGGTGCCACCAACTCTTCCCGTTTTGTTCCCCTCAAGTAAACTATTCACTATGGCAACACCTTTTTTCACTATTCTTCTGAAGTGGTCAGTGTCTGTGTACGTGATATAAAATTGCTTATTTCAGTGAAGCTTTTCAAATACATCTTGTTCCCGTTACTTCATAATATTACGCACGAAACGTGTCCTGTGAGAGTGCTGGCACGTTCCAGAATAGAGTATTGTGCGATGGTAGACATAGGAATGTCAGTCCGTCTCTCCAAATGGGCTTGGGTGAGACGTCAGGCCGGTGGAAGGGTATCCAAATGAGGATGGATTTATAGTGGGGAACCAAGATTGATGAGGCGGTAGGTAAAATTTTTCCCTCTGTCACTCGATTTTCGAGGATTACTTCAAGTAATTTCGGTCACCGTCCTATTGTCAAACAAGCTCTCCTGAACATCGACCATGAGGATACTCCCTAACGCCCAAAAGCTTGTGAACAGACTCAAATTTGGTGTGGGTGCCACCAAAATCAACAGCGACATTAGAAAGCTGACTTTTGAATATCGTTCCAGAGACCCCGCCCCCACAGTTAGGTAATTCCCTCAAGCCTTTCTTCCGATGGTCGAGCCATTACCAAGTTCCCCGCGTGTTAACCACACCGCTCGTGTTATGTTTCTAGATTCCTTCAAAAGGCCCTGCCCCGCTTGCAGTTTCACAACCCTGGTGTCACCTTTGAAATCATTAAACACAACCCTGTGAAGTTCAAGCCCATTAGAGAGAGAAAGCCCAGAGAGGAGCAGAACGCTGCTGCAGAAGCCGAGAAACCCGTGACAGAGGCGGTCGAGCAAACCACTGCTGTAGCGGTCGAGCAGCCCAAGGCTGAGGTCAGCGAGCAGGTTGCCAAGAAGGTGGCGGAGAGCGCCGCTTCAAAGCCCGCCAAGGCCCCCAACGCCCCCGCGGAAAAGAAGGTTCGACCCACCCTTATTGTGGAGTTTGGTAAGATACACGTAGGTTTATTTTCAGTGACTGGTTGCTGACAAATGCTCCGTATATGAAGCCAACGCCAAATCCGTCACCTGGAAGCTGAAGAACATCCACAGCAAGAGCATCGTCGAGAAACTGACCAACGCCACCTCTTCAAACCGCAACCCCAAAGTAGAGCAAGTCCATAAGAAGGTGAAGAATGAAGTTGAACTCTAGAGCATTCAAGCACCACTTCCCATCCCATGCATATGATTCACAGCTTCTCAAGCATTGCATTTGGTCTGCCATTCTCTCTAATCCAAACCAATCCCAATGACAATCCCAATAAAACAAAGATTTTCTCAGAATTCTCATCGCATCTGGATCACGACTTCCGGTCAGTGAATCTCAGCGCATCTGGTTCGCTGCGTCTGGGGCATTTACCCGGGAGAACGAAGCATTTTTTTCGGTGCCTATTGCCCGATAGTGGATGGGGGGTGCCTCTCGATTACAAAAGAATCTAGAGTAACCAAGGGGTTTCTTTCTCTTTCGTATTCGAGCCCCAAGTTTCTTGACCTCACGAAACACCAACTGGTAAGACCCGTTGCATCGCATCCATTCGTTGGGAGACTTGTGTGACTGGATTCAATGGATGAATGGGCGTTTTGGGATGGAGTCACCGCGATCTTCCAACGATTTGCTCTGTGCTTGACGTTCAGTAACTAATTCAGTATCCTTTCTGTAGCTTTAAAGATGCGTTATATTGCTGCCTACCTTCTCCTCACCCTCGGTGGAAACGAATCCCCCGCTGCTTCTGACATCGAGAAGCTCCTCTCCTCTGTCGGTATCGAGGCCGACTCTGAGCGCCTCAACAAGTTGATCTCCGAATTGGAGGGCAAGAACGTCCAAGAGCTCATTGCCGAAGGTAAGGAGAAGCTCGCTTCAGTTCCATCTGGTGGTGCTGCTGCCCCTGCCGCTGGTGCCGCCGCTGGTGGTGCCGCCGACGCTCCTGCTGCTGAGGAGGCCAAGGAGGAAGCCAAGGAAGAGTCTGATGACGATATGGGCTTCGGTCTTTTCGATTAAGCGCTTAGCTGTCGAGACATCCCTCTGCTTCATGAACTTGGAGACTCGCGACTTTGAATTCAATAAATTTCTGAGCTTCTCTTTGACTACATGCTTTATGCTTCCAAATATTATCTCGTCATGTCATTCTTATGGAGTCCGGTCTTCGGGAAACCTACACTAAATCGGCGGACATATCGGTGAACTGATTCAGTCATCAGGCGTATGGTCACCGAGGGTCCAATTATGGAAATCGGCTCCATATATTTAACATGGGTTCAAGTTCAACGTGACCTAAGGCGCATCTTATTCGGCCGACCAATGCCGAATAGGTTTTTCACCACCGGTTCAGACACCAACTCACAAAAAATTCCGTCTCTCCAGGCAGGGCTCACAAGTGACGAAAAACAAAGGTCGAGATGAGCGAGTCTGATGCCGATGATGCAGCCAACAAGTTCGATAGACTGTACAAAAAGTGGTCCAAGGACTTCAACTGGCTAGGCCGTAGCGACAGTCCCCAGGGCGGCGCTTTGCTGTGCACCCTTTGTATACAAGGTAACAAGCGAAACAAGTTCACCAAAGGATGCACTCGTTTGAAGAGAAGCGCCATACAGGAGCACGCGATAAGTAACGACCACAAGGCGGCGCT
This sequence comes from Basidiobolus meristosporus CBS 931.73, assembly GCA_002104905.1. NCBI lineage: Eukaryota > Fungi > Basidiobolomycota > Basidiobolomycetes > Basidiobolales > Basidiobolaceae > Basidiobolus > Basidiobolus meristosporus. Next base: position 21,913 of record MCFE01000396.1, on the reverse strand, counting down.
CGATCAGTTTCACAGTGCTGCCACCGGCCCCACCATCCTCTCAAACAGCCAAAATTTTGCCCCCGCCATCTCTCCAACGACGCATTTCTCTAGCGAGATCCAAACCAACCTAGCGGTATCGTTGCCGGATGACCGGTACCTTCAAAGCCCTATATCCAAGCGGTAAGTTGGTTCGGATGAGGAGTGTTGCACGCTTACTAACTCTCGTCGGTTTCCAGTTCGTTCGACCAGGCATTTGTCGCCAACATCGCCAACGCCCGACACATTGCACCTAACGTGCACAGCATACAACTCTCGCCCAGTTTAGGTTCCCCGGAGCTGCACCAGGAGACTCCGAAAAAGTCCATCAATTGGGTGGAGTACGCGCTCCGCTCAGTGTATCACCTGGTCAAGAACAACCATCCGTTGCAGGAATTCAACAATATCGGAGAGTTTATAAATTTTCACTTCAGCCTGTTCAACAGCAATCGAGTTGAGATCCCCGAGGAGCAAATGAACGATTCCAAGAGATACCTCCGGGTGCTGTCACAGGTGATCGAGGAGGAGATCCTCTCGAAATTACGGAGTAGCCGCACCTTCTCCATTCTGCTGGACCAGCCAAGTGATTTTGAAAACTACTTCTTCCTCTACGTCAAATACGTGGTCAATGGCTCGGCCGAAACGCGGTTCCTGGACATCATCGAGGTGGCCAGTGTGGACGAGAACTCAATCTCCGAGGCCATCCTGACCTACCTGAGAGAGAAGAACATCGAGATCGAGAAGCTGGTTGGTCTAGCAAGCAACGGCTCCCACGTGGTGATGAAGGAGTCCGGAGTTGCCGAGATACTCAGGCGGCAGTCTCCTTTCATGCTCTCGGTGCACTCCATCATCCATGGGCTCTCACTGATCGCACAGGACGCCGCCGAAGCCGCCCCACAAGTCAAGCAGTTCGAGTCGGACATGAAAGCACTCTTCAGCTACCTGGCTAGGTTCCCTACGCGCATGAGCGAGCTGAAGCTATCTCAGCCGCAGGGGGCGGAGAACGAGGCGGATGTGTTGGAGATATCTAGCCCCTACTGGCTGTTGTCCTCGAACGCGATAGAAAACGTGGCCCGATCACTGAGTATGGTGGTGAGCTGCCTGGAAGAGAGCGCCAAGGAGGACCGCCAAGCCAGCCATCTTCTGGACATCGTGTCCAGCCTTCAGTTCCAGTACACGCTGTTCTTCCTGGTGGATATATTGTCGTGTGTCAAGGTGCTGAACAAGGTGTTCATGAGCCAATCGGTTTCGTCGACGGAGATCCGGCAGCAAGTGCAGTCCACCATCTACATGATTCGCTCCATCTACCTGGGAAATTCGGTTGGCGGCGTGTTCCTCCCCGAATTCCTAGGCTCGATAGAGGGCGGGGATGCGGAGGAGCTGGTATTGATGGAGAGCATGGCGAAGCTGTACGCATCGGCGCTGGTGAAGAGCCTAGAGGTTCGATTTCCAGAGACGGAGATCTGGTCGGCTTTCTCCATCCTTGATCCGCGAGCGTATCCGGCAAACATCAACAGCTTGGAGAATTTCGGAAACACCGAATGCGCCATATTGGTGCAATATTTCGGTAAGGATCGACTGGATGCAGCCGGGCAGAGCCACAGGAACGTGGTGGATCCGTTCGAATTCAAGAGGGAGTTCCTCATCTTCCGCACACACATCGCATGCTCCTATGCAAACACTTCGTTCGACGCGATGTGCAAGAACGTTCTCACCGAGAACAGCTTTCGCTTGAGATACCCCGAGACGGTCAAGTTGATGGAGAGGCTGCTGTCACTGCCCACCTCGATGATGGAGTGTGAGGTCGGCTTCGCCTATCACAACCGTACCAAAAAGACAAAGCAGAGGCCCGAGGCGAGCGGAAACAAACCAGATGTCAAAGCAATCGCCATGCAGATGCTTGTCTATCTGGAGGGGCCAAGTGTGGAACACTTTGATTTTGCCAAAGCTCAATCCCTCTGGTCACAGGCATTGACAAGCTGCTGAGCGACCCCGATGTATATTACCCCAACTGCCCTTTGTTTTCCCACCAAGCCGACCTATACTACAACGCGTCCACTCTAATCTATGGTCGGCGTAAATAAAACCTGTCCCTTCTGTGCGTGATCGCTGAGTGAATGCATGATTTATTTAGAAGCATTAGAGTCTGTGGTGGTGGTGGTGGTGGTGGTGGTGATTTGATGTAGTGCGTGTTGTGTGAGGCCGTTACTGAAAGAGGGCGAAGATGGCATCGGCGTTCTGGAAATCATTATGGACGATATTCACCAGGTAGTAGGTGTCGCCGATTTCTTGGATCAGCTTGGCCGACGGGCTTTGTGGTGGATAGATCATTTTCCACTCATTCCAAATCTGGAACGCCTCCTCGGCCCATGCCTCAAAACTGCCCCTTTCTATCACCGTTGGCTGGGCAATCTCTCTGCTAGGGAAGACTCCCCAGGTGACGGCATTCGGCTCTTCCAGCTCGACGTTCGTCTTGAAATCGCCCTACGGTGGTGCGTTAGCCTTGCGTACCAGCATTCACAGCAGCCGCAGCTTCGTTACCTTTGTGTTTTGTGCATAGAACGTGATGAATGGGTTGCTTGCCGCTTTTGCAAGAAGCTCGGCCAGTTTCTCAGGTGAGGTGAAGAACTCGAGGAATGCCTGAGGGGCTGTGTGAGCAGATGTGCTTGAAGCGCAACATAGCAGCAGGAAGACTGACCTTTTGATAGATGTATCCGTTCTTGGGACCCCAGCCGAACACCGGGTCATTGCTGCGCACACCATTGACTGCTGGCTGACTGCCAACTGTCCAATATCCCTTGGAGTTCAGATCAGCCAGCTTCTCGCCAATGGCGTTCGTTTCTGCAAATAGTGGCTCGTCAGACCAGGGAAGGGCCTTTAGCTGGCCTTGGATGTATTTGGAGAACAGTGCGGAGATGTCGTCGTTGTCAACAGGGTATCCCCAGAGTGCGATAGCTTCTTGCATCTAGGAAGGTGATTAGTTGGGCAGGGGATCGCTCACAACGCAATGGAGCCAACATACTGTGACTTTCAGAGATGCACCGTAACCATCCATTTCACCATAGGCTGCAGTAGCGTAGCGCGATACCATTAGTTGTGTGGCGTGGCATTCGAATGAAATAGGCAACGTACCAGGTGAACGCGAGTCTCCCCATCTACCGTTGGGGAACTCATCCCAACTCTCGTTTTGCATAATGATCCCCTCAAGCACGGTGGGCTGAATCGGCGCTGTGTGGCCGTTCGCCTGCTAAAATTACGGTAAGCGGGTGGGATCATAGGATTCGGTGGGAGTATCGGAATACCTTTGGTAGGCCATCTATCTTGGTGAGCTGCTTGCTGACGAACCCGCAGCCCTCCAGAATCAACCTGACCGACCTCTCCAGATTCAGAGTGCAGAAGTGGAATCCGTTCACCCCGCCTTTACGCAGCTCCTGTATCATTTCTATGCAAAGCTTCACCCCGTACTCCTTGACTGCTTGGTCGTCATGCTGTAGTGGCAACTAGTCAGTATCTGTCCAGAAATGCAGGCGAGTTGGCAAGCGTGAAACCTTGATGGACTCCAGGGTCTCCAAGATTTGCGTCGGCACCTCGATTTGACATAGGTTGGTCAGTCGACGGAAGCTGGTGTAGGTCTGGATAGGCATGATGCCGGGGAGGATCGGGACCGTGATGCCTGGTTGTTGGCGAGAAGATTAGAAGATCTGGCGCGGAGCAATGCATGGTCGATCCACTTACCGATCGCACGACAGTCCTCGACAAATCTCAAGAACAGCTGCGGGTCGAAAAAGATTTGGGACATCACAAAATCGCTTCCGGCGTCCACCTTCAGCTTTAGATACTCGAGGTCTTTTTCCTTGCTCTCGGACTCGGGCTGCCCCTCGGGATAACCTACCAACTCGCTCAATAACCATCCACATGAAACCCAAAAAATTCCCTATTTACCAGCGACGCCGATGCAGAAGTAATCCCCATGTTCCTGGCGAATGTAACTGACCAGGTCGAAGGCATATCTGAACTGAGTCTCGCACTCGTTGGCATATTCATGGTTCCGAGGGGGATCTGGAGCTGGAATTAGTCTGTCGTTCTTGGACTCCTCCATACCATATGTGTAGGTTACCTCCTCTCAAGGCCAGAATGTTCTGTATCCCAGCGGCTTTGGCTTCCTAGTGGAGCGGGAGTTTAGATCGAGGAACTGTGGGGATATGAAGAAGCCAAACCTCACCTTGAGAGCAAAGTCTATCTTACTCTTGGTCATGTTCGTGCAGGTTAGGTGCATGCACGTTTCCAGATTCTGGTACGCCTGTGCGGTGGTGCAAATCTCCAAGGTTCTATCAGAAGTCGAGCCGCCTGCGCCCCAAGTGACATCGATGAACTCCGGATTCAACCCCGACATGCGCTGAATACGTTCGAAAAGATTCTCAACACCCTAAGTGCAGGAGGTGAGGACTTGGGCTCCGTGAAGTGGTAATGACGGTGGAAATGGCTACAGGAATCTTACCTCATCCGTCTTGGGCGGGAAGTATTCGAAAGACCAGAAGGGACGCTTTTCCTCAAGGGCCTGCTGAATTCTACTGGTAACCTTCATGCTGTATCTCGTTCTAAACAAAGGCCACTCTACTAGCGCAAGGAAGTGCGTTGATAAGAGGATGGTCAACCGCTTTGGCGAATGTGGAAATAGGATATAATCTTGGGAATCATCCCCGGGCGAATAACCGTACAGATCGGTTGCGAAAATGGACTATTTTGGATTGGGAAATGGACTATTTCGGAGATGCAGTTGAATCAGCCAATTAGTGATCATCGCCATGCTTCCTAGCGCAAGACCTCGCCATAGCTCGCGCACCTACTCACTTCACCGCAACGGGAAGCACAACCACAATGCGAGCAATACCAACGGCGGCCATATAGCCCGGCGCATATACGTCGATTTCATCGAAGGTAAAGAGGAGTAGGCAGCCTGTCACCAAGCCACTGGATGTTGTCATTTGCTCAGAAAATGAGTCATGCTGAATGGAGATGATTCGTTGCGATCCATCTATTTTGGAGCCATATATGGCCGTGCCAATGAAGTCACATGCGTGGTGGATAAGTACTTTATTCTACAGGCATACTGGCAATGGGTGGACAATGGAGGAAATCAACTTTGCGCAACAGATAAACTTGGGAAATGGCTGCATTTATGTATGGTATTGTGGGTGGGAATCCAGAATAAATATTATGTTGGCAAAATAAGTGATAAAGAGGACGCGTTTGAATAGAGCAATTAAACGAGATTCGGGAAATGGTTGTGGTTGAATGGTGGCGTGCTTAGCAGACGATGCACATGCTCTTCTTCTTCTCGGGGGTTGCCTTGTGATCAGAAAGGGCCGATGTAGATGCTACGGAGTAGGGGCGCTCCTTGGCATCCTTGCGGGAAGTTTCAACCATTGAAGAGGGTCTGGCTTGTGCGTCAGTCTCTTGGAGGTGGCGAAGTTGCTTCGCTGTTAAGGTGGCTGCCTTGGGTGGGACGGTTTCTGCTGGGGACTTGATGGATTCAACGGCTTCAGCGATCTTGGCTTGAATATCCTCCTCCGAAATAGTGGCATCAAGAGGCTGCTTTCCCTTGGCCTCTGGTTCCTCAACAGCTACGATGGGAACCTCAGTGACTTCGCTTGCTGCCTTCTCCTCGGGAGAGTTTTGAGTGACTGTGCTAACAATCTCACCAACAGCCGACTGGATAGATTCAACTGCTTGTGCAGAGACCTCGGTAGTCTTGTTGAGAATTGGCTCGAGAGCTTCACTGGCTTGTTCCACATAAGGTTGGACAATATCAGCGACCTTCTGGTTGATTTCGTCAACAGCCTGAGTAATTTGCTCAACGGCGACAGGGGCTTCAGGAGTAACTTCCTTGGGTGCCTCCACATCGGCAGTACTGATTTCTTGCGAAGGCTCAACAGGAGCTACAGGGGCTTCGATAGCTTCAGCAACCTTCTCTTGAGCGGCTTCGGCAACTTCGACGGCCTTTTCCTTGACAGGTTCGACAGTTTCAGCAACAGTTTCAACAACTTCAGCAGCCACTTCTTTGACGGCCTCTACAGTCTCAGCAGCCTTCTCTTGTGCAGCCTCAGCTACTTCAGCGACAGCTGTAGCGACTTCAGCAGCCTTGTTTTGAGTGGCTTCAACAACTTCAACGGCCTCCTCCTTGGCAACCTCAACAGCCTCAGCAGCCTTCTCTTGAGTAGCCTCAACAACTTCGGCAACCTCTTCCTTGGCAGATTCAACAGTTTCGGCAGCGACCTGTGTAGCTTCAGCAGCCTTCTCTTGAGCAGTTTCAGCAACTTCAACGATCTCCTCCTTGGCAGCCTCGACAGTCTCAGCAGCCTTCTCTTGAGTAGCCTCAACAACTTCGGCAGCCTCTTCCTTGGCAGATTCAACAGTTTCGGCAGCGACCTCTGTAGCCTCAGCAGCCTTCTCTTGGGTGGTTTCAGCAACTTCAGCAGCCTTTTCTTGAGTAGCTTTAGCAACTTCGACGACCTCCTCCTTGGCAGCCTCGACGGTCTCAGCAGCAACCTCAACGGCCTCGGTAGCCTTCTCCTCAGTGGTTTCAGCAACTTCGGCAGCCTCTTCCTTGGCAGCCTTAACAGTTTCGGCAACGACCTCAGCAGCTTCAGCAGTCTTCTCTTGTGTGGCCTCAGTAACCTCAACAACCTCTTCCTTGGCAGCCTCGACAGTCTCAGCAGCCTTCTCTTGAGTGGCTTCAGCAACCTCAACAACTTGTTCTTTAGCAGATTCGACAGACTCTGCAGCCTTCTCTTGAGTGGTTTCAGCAACTTCAGCAACCTCCTCCTTGGCTGCCTTCACAGTCTCAGCAGAAGCCTCAGCAACCTCAGCAGCCTTCTCTTGAGTGGTTTCCGCAACTTCAGCGACCTCCTCCTTGGCAGTCTCGACAGTCTCAGCAGCCTTCTCTTGAGTAGCCTCAACAACTTCGGCAGCCTCTTCCTTGGCAGATTCAACGGTTTCGGCAGCGACCTCTGTAGCCTCAGCAGCCTTCTCTTGGGTGGTTTCAGCAACTTCAGCAGCCTTTTCTTGAGTAGCTTCAGTAACTTCAGTGATCTTCTCTTTGACAGGCTCGACAGTCTCAGCAGCGACCTCGGTAGCTTCAGTAGCCTTCTCCTCAGTGGCCTCTGTAACTTCAGCAACCTCTTCCTTGGCAGCCTCGACAGTCTCAGCAGCGACCTCTGTAGCTTCAGCAGCCTTCTCTTGAGTAGCTTCAGCAACTTCAACAACCTCCTCCTTGGCAGCCTGTACGGTCTCAGCAGCCTTCTCTTCAGTGGCTTCAGCAACTTCAGTGACCTCCTCCTTGACAGGCTCGACAGTTTCAGCTGTGGCCTCAACGATCTCAGTAGCCTTTTCTTGGGTGTTTTCAGCAACCACTGCGACTTCTTCTTTGGTGGTCTCTACTGTCTCGATAGCCTTTTCTTCAGGGACTTCTTTGGCGGATTCGACAGTTTCAGCAACCTCTTCCTTAGTAGATTCAACTACTTCAGCAGCTTTTTCTTCTGTGGGCTCTACGACATCGACAGTCTCCTCCTTAGCTGGCACAGCAGCATCTGCGACAACTTCCTCCTTCTTTTCCTCAGCTTTAGGGGTTTCCTCGACAAGAGGTAAAACTTCAAGTTCATTTTGCTCCACTTTGTTGGGAGTCTCTAATTGACTGGCTTCCTCCTGAACCTTCTCTACCGCAGGTAGTTCGGGCTCGACCTCTGGCTCGACTAAAGTTTGGAACTTTTCGTTTTCAAGATCTACTTTGGAATCTTCTACAAGACCTTGATCTATTTGATTTCAACCAACAGGCTAAGTTACTCCATTCAGTCGACAAAGATCGCTAGTAAAAACTTACCAGCGAGTATTTCAGGCTGTTGTTCAGTGGTAGGGGTGTTGGGGGCTGAGGTGTCCTCTTGAGTTGTGGCGGTGTCAATAGCATTCTTCTTCTTCTTCTTCTTGTTCTTCTTCTTCTTATTCTTTGATGCGTTGCCGGATTCCTCGGCAACATCTGGAACACCAGCGACTACAACCTCATCTTGGTTGGAGATGGGGTTTTCGATTTGCTCTTTATCAGTAATAGCAGACATCTTGTTCTAGACGAAGACGATAAAGGGTTAACAACAAGAACTATAGCTAATGAACACAGATGAGAGAGGAAAGTGGCCCGAGATGGTGACAAAGTGCTAGTACCAACCCTCAGCTTCGGCATAAGAGGAGGGAGGAAAGCCAACCAAGCATAACATAGAATACATATATTTACCTATACGAATACAATAAAGCACCAGCAGATATGTGAAATTGGTAACGTAGAATAGAGGCGTGGAAGTAGAATCTATTCAAGAAGTAAATATAAGATAGTCCTCCAAAACCAAACAACGGCTTGAAAACAAGAGAACCTCGATTAAAGCAAAAAAAATCGAGACCAACAGCTGTTGAGGGGTTACCCCACCCCATGGTAAATTGTACCACTTTTAATGAAATAAGGTGATTATATTTAATCATTAAGTTTGCGCTTTCATTGGACGCCAATCAGAATACCAACCAAGTAATACGATGTTCAAATGGAGACTAATTACTGATAAGGAGTTGGGGCATCACTCTTTCCTTGGTGTTCGATCAAAAGCTAGGCATTGAAGCAAGGCTTTCACATGATTTCATGCCATCATCTTATCACGAGATCTGCACCTGAAATAACTTACTGATGCTTTCCTTATGGCTGGTAAAGTTTAATCCTGGCTTTTTCTTTGATTGGCGGTTTGTCGGCCAATGACCTTGCCATATCATCCGACATAATATATCAACTACCACAATACTGAAGAGCATAGTAAAGCTTGATTGTGTGGTGTAGATCTAACAACAATTTGCACACTGTAGTGTTAGAGCAGAAGCAGCTTCGTAACCCGAAGCCAACATCCATACTCTTCGGGACTACCAGTAAGTCAAAACAGTGGTAAATACATCATGTTCAATGTTTCATGCATTATATTCCAACAGTTTGCTCAATTGCAACTCTTGGGCAATAAAGTTGCAGAAGAGCTTAGCTTATTGAAGTATCTCCATGCTACTTGCTCAGGTTGACCATACTAGGATCACTAGTGGGAAGAAAGCCGTTGGCATGTAAAATCCTAGATTTGATCTACCACCAACAAAAAAACTGAATACACACAAAGTGCATTTAATATTTTCAGTATGCATTCTGGCCTACCTAACTTTTTGCTATTATTTGATAGTTCCAAATTACTACCGCAAAATACCCACCATGCAACAAATTCAATATGTGGTTATTGGAAACTATGCTGCAAAAAACCAACTCATCATTTTGCAACTGGCTTGCTACATGGAAAATACAAGAGGTAGACTAAATAACTCTAGCAAGAATTTATTCTCACTGCATTGAAGTAAACTTTATCTCACAATAATTCTGCTGAAACTTTGTATATGGCTGATGATTGAAGAACTGAAGGTAGGTTTATAACATCGCAATTGAGAAGTAAGCACATGCTGCTGGCATATTAGGCAAAGCTTGCACACTAATGTTAGTTGCCACTGGTACCTACTGATGTACACCTCTATAATTACACTTAGTTATTTCATTAGCTTATTGCCTAGACTATTTGATGTGAGTCTTAGAATACCCTATACAAATTGTTTATTAATAATTACTTACAATATTGCTCATGCAATAAGGTGATATTTAGTGTTGTAAGAGTTTTGGAGATATTGTAAGTGACTGGGAGATAAAGAAAACTATGTTGCCTTAATTTAATGATTTATTGAAAGCAAAAGTAATATTTGTACTTCTACATGGTCTGGAAAAAACCATGCCAAATATGCTCAGGAAGGTTGCAAGCACATGTGTGCTAAGTTTGGGGCTGCTTGAGCAATTTTGAAACCTTCATGTTCTGGGTACTTGGTGTTTTGGTGATAATATTCCAAGTAAATCCCAAAAGAAACTAGGGTAGAATTCTTTAAGGCTTGTAGAAGATGATCCAAGTGACTAAGTTAGGTAAGTATTTAGGTGTAGCTACAAAATCCACAACACAAAGGGTGAGGGATGATGGACAAGCTTTCAAATCATGATAGCATAAAGCCCTTTACTCATTTCAAGAATATGCAGAATATAGATAACACAAAGCACTTGCTTTTAGCACTTATATCTGTAAATAAAGCAGTAGCACTTGCTCCATTAAGAAATGCAAAGCCTTTCCTTAACAATTCCGCTACTATCCTATTAACTTTTTAATTAGCACCACCCTGCTAAGAGCTTGGATTCAAGTATTGCTCCCATATTTAATAATGAAGGCATTAGGGAAGGGTATACTAATACAAGACACTGTTGCTAGATATTGTTGTAAAAATTTGTATTTCCATCTAAACATTCACCTAACTTAGTCACTTAGATCATCACCTTCAAATCCTAGAGAATACTGACCAAATTCCTTGTCGGGATTTACTTAGAATATTTACCCAGAACATGAAAATTTGATAAGTTGTCCAAACAGCCCCAAACTTTGCACACATGTTTTTGGGACCTTCCTTAACCTATTATACGTGTTTGTTGTGCCAAGACCAGGTAAAAGTATAAATACTACTTTTACAATCAATAAATCATTAAGTGAAAACCACATAATCTACTTGTCCTCCCAATCACTTCCAATATCTCCAAGACTCTTACAACAGATACCAGTAGATGCAACATTTTCACGCATATGTTGTATCATGGACATTAAATGGACAAGCATAGATCAACACTTGGACTACATTGATACTCTGATCCTATACATTTCATAATTTCATTTATAAGTATGCAGCAATTTTGTAGATTGCAAATACACTACATGGGGCACTGGCATTTGATTTCATCTAATCAAAAAGTGCTTTCTCAGTATATTCACCAGAGTGCTCTCAACTGAGCTTCAGCTAGAAACATAGTATCAGAATCACTTATTCCTCAGAGATGTGGAAAGCCTCAGTCTGTACTATATAATCTCAAATAATCGATAGTAGATTCCTAACAGTGAGTAAACAGGGGATTTCCTTAGCCTGCGAGCTTACAAATGGGAGAATTTTGGAGGTAATATCAATGAGCTGGAGAGCACGCTATGAAGTCTTTTACCAGAACTTTGTCAAAAAGTTGTTGAGGATGATGCAAGAAAGGCACTAGGAGGTGGCATGCGAAGTTTGAGGATTCTGGCAACTTCCAGGATCTTACTAACAATCACCAATACCCAATCTACTTGTTCTAATAAATGCTCACTAAATCCCATGATATCGAGTATAAAGCTAGTTGCGTGCGCCAATACATTCTTCTTGAGATCATACAATCCAGCACCCGATATATTCAATCAGCAAACATTATTGCCAAAGACTCATTTAAATTGATTTCAATAGGCGCAAAAGGTAGAGAAGAGCTAGGGAAAACAAGAGCCCGAATGACAATATCTTATTATACCATGGGAGTGGTGTTATCCACGCTATGCAAGTGAAAAGTGAACGCCGAAGAATAATGGCCAGCAATAATCGATTCCAATAGCACAGTTCAGAGGGATACAATATTTCGGGTCAAAAGCCTGATCCTTACAAATGTTTGCCACCAAAGCTACATGAAGGTCAGTTAGCTAATGCTTTTATTGTGCCATTACATTAAAGAGTGTAAAACACTACACATACATACCAAGAATTAGGCAGATAAACAGTGTGTTTCACAAGGTGTGTTTCACAAGGAATGCTTGTAGTATCCACTTGAAGGGTCCACTTGGCTCTGAAGAATATCTACGCTTCAGGTTGATCACGAGTTGCGCAATGAATGCCTCCACCACCTACTGCAATGTAGTCGATGTTCAAGGGAACAATTTGTCGACCAGGGAATACACCTCGAAGAACATTCTGCGCCGCCCTATCCGCCTCTGCATCCCCAAACTCCGGCATGATGATGGCTCCATTAGCAATGTAGAAGTTAGCATAGGAGCCTAGGAACGAGTCCCCGAACACCTCCAGGGACACTTCATCTGTGGCTCCTTCGGCGGGCATCCCCCTGATTTTCTCGTAATCTGGCTCAGGCAGTTGTATGATCTTTAGTCGGTTCCCCTTTGCATCGGTAGCTTGAGTCAAGACTTGCATGGCTTGACGATATTGCTCGGCCCAGATGGCAGAGTCAGGGTCATTCTTTCTGGCTGGCCCTGGACGACTCACTACCACAACACCCGGTGCAACAAACCGAGCCAAGGTGTCCACATGCGAGTCGGTAATATCCTTCCCTTTGACTCCCTTGAGCCAGATGACCTTCTGGATGCCAAGCTCAGACTTGAGCTCCGTTTCGATCTCCTTACGACCCATCCCAGGATTGCGGTTGCTGTTCACGATGCTGCTCTCTGTCACTAGTAGCGTCCCCTGGCCATCGGTCTCAATGGCCCCTCCTTCGGCAACAAGAATAGATCGGAGTCGAGGGATTTTGTAGTGAGAGAGATAGTTACGTGATGCACTCCCATCATTCTTGCGGTACCTGGATGGGACTTTCATTCCCCAGCCATTGAAGTTGTAATCAACGCCAACTGTCTCCTTTCCCTTGGTAAGAAACAGAGGCGTAGTGTCCCGAGTCCAAAAATCATCCACAGCAATGGGGATCACCTCTACCTTGTCTCCCAAAGCCTTTTTAGCGTGGTGGATCTGATCAGGTGAGACTAGGACTTGGACCGGCTCGAAACGGGAGATGGCTTGCGCTAGCTGAGCAATGTTTCTTTGAGCGCCAGTAAGTAGATTTCGCCAGATGTATGTCGACGCAGGCCAAGCCATGATGGTACGCTTGTGCGGCTCCCATTCGGGGGCAATGCGGTAGCCAGTAGGCGCTTTGGTTAGGGGCTTGTTCTTGCACATACTTTTGGATATGAGGAAGTGGGAGATGGAAAGTAGTATATATAGCATACCAGGATCGGAGGGATTTCCATATTTGGGGTTTATCCACCGCCAAGCCTCTAAGTAGATCAACTGGTTAACAATTCGTACAAGAACCTTTACATGAATTTTACCCGCTGTACACAAATGAAGTTCATTGGCTCACGTAATTGCTATATTTGGCTTATTTCCCAACGCTTATGACATGCAGCATTGGTGATCATAGAAGAGACTATGAGTGGGCCATAATTGGCTATCCACAAACTGGGCGGGTTTTCTTGAAGGCACTTCCAAATTTAGCTAGCAAATGATTATAGATGGAAGGTGTTGAGATGCTACCAGTTGTAGAGAGACCCTGCCAGGATCCAAGTTTCTTTTATTGGTGAAGAATGGCCAAAGTTCAATGGCAAGTTCAAGGACCCAATCAATACTAGCTTATATCGTGGAAGATTGCTCAGTAACCCTAACAAACCCTTCACGCATTCATCATCCCATGCTTACTTCAAGACTCCAAATTTAACAAAATCAATTGCTATCCACCTCTGCCAGAATATTTGAGGTGTTGTGATTTGTAATCCGAGCTTGGTGATAATCAATGTTTTACTAATTTTTGTGAACGGAGATATGGCTGATCAAGCAGAGAAGTGATATCTAAATAAATGATCTAAAGGTTAGTTGACTTTTAGTTTCATAGTCGGTCCAATGATTGAATGGTAGGCATATTTCATTAACTTAGTCACATGGATAATAGTCTACAAGTCTTGGAATATCTTACCCAAAATCATTGTTAGTACTGGCTTTGGAATATCAGGCACTCATAACATCAAAAATCTCAATGTTGTCTAAAAACCTCCAAACTTTGCACATATGCACTTAAGACAAAATAATGATTTTCACCACTTTACTATTTAATAAATCATCAAGTGTGGACCAGAAAATCTGCTTGTTCTCCCAATCCCTTTGAATATTCTAAGAACTCTTACAGTTGACCGACAATCAGTTGCCTTAGCCTTTATGCTAAATGTTATCCTACCAATGCTGCAGGCATGATAGGTTTGATAAGCTTACAGCCAAGAATAGTCTGAGCTAAGTATTACTATGCTTTAGTGGGAGATGATCTACTGGACTAATTGGTATATACAAGTGTCATTGGTGAGCCTTTGCACATCTGTATGATATATTGCAAGACTTAAGGGAGTAATGAAAGTGATTTAGAAAACTACAACTGCATGATATTCACCTGTTATTTTATTAGGCTCAAATAATATATTTATACTTTTAGAGGAACTTTGTAAAATGATAAGAGTATTTTGAGGAAGGTTCCAGGACACTATATGCAAAGTGTGGGGCTTCTGTACAGACTTAAAGATATAAATGACTCTCAGACCTTCACTAACAATAAGAATTAACAAAGTTCTTACAAACTAAATCCTAAGGGATTTGCAACTTAACAATAAACCAAGTGGTGTTGTGCATCAACATTTAAAACTTAGCCAATATTACTCTGTTAGAAAATCTAGTACCCTAACTGATTTTCCCTAACCCAAACATAACTAATCCCAGTTATGGCTTGTTTTATCTCATCTTGGAATATATGTTGGCTGTCACACCTGATCAGTTCTCATGTGGCCATTACATTGACCACTTATTTGCCAAGCCTTCTGAGGTAATTAGTCATCTGAGATCTATCCAACAACTTAGCAGTTGTCAAGAAATCAGCTGATTAATGATGGAACTTTCCTTTATCTTATACACCTATCAATATTCACACAGATTTCAATTAGTCCGGTCTATTGGCACTTACTAATTCAACTTGATCAAAAAAGTATAAATAAAGCTTACTGAACTTTTGGTTTAGTGTGAGTTTCATCAAAATTAAGATTGTGTCTTAGCAAAATTAAGAATTCAACAACAGCATTCTAATTTCTACCCAAGTCTAGCATACCTAGCACACCCAAGAACACCAAGCCTAGCCTGCATAGAAAACCAACTCTATTGTCTTTATAGCCAAACCCAGCTCTATACAATACCAATATTAGACTAGTACCTCTCTGCTAATATTTCTGCCACTCTTTGACAATTCTAAGATTTTGCACTTCGTTGACACTTAGGTTCAGTTAGACCAATCAAGAGTTTTATTACACTTTTCTCTTGTATACAACAGGTGGAATCATATGCTATATGAGAGGTTTAGGTGTAAGCATTACAGCATGATTATTGTAGGCCTGTCTTGCAAATTCATGGACTTCAGAGCTACTTGTGATACAATACCCAATACATATAGCCAAATTATGTTGGAGTTGGCATATTCAACATCACTCATAAAGTTATCTGAGCTGCAAACAGGGCAGTAGCTTGTATACAACCAATGATGCTATGGGATCAGTTTAGTGAGGCTCTGTAGTAAACTAGAGTCACTGAGTCATTATTGTTGTAAATCAGATTTTGCATCAGATTTTGCAGTATTTATACATGAGATACCACTTTGTTTCATGTAAGTTACTAATGCCTGCTTAAACTGTTGTAAACATCCGTAAATCCACATAAATACTCACCTAGCTTAGTCACTTACATCAATACTTAGAGGTTTTAGAGAATACAAACCAAATTCCTTGTTGGAATTTACTTGGAATATTTACAACAAAAATATCAGGTACCCAAAACATGAAAGTTCTCAAAGTTATCAAAGTAGCCAAAGGCTTTACACACATGCTCTTGGGATCTTCCTATATATACTTTGTAGGTTTGTTTTGCCAAGATCATGTAATAGTACAAAACTATGCTTACATTGAATATATCAGGAAGTGAAAACCACATTATCTACTTGTTCTCCCAATCACTACCAATATCTCCACAAATGTTACCACATAAACATCAATAACTGTTGTGTCAAGAAGCTGCATTGAGATAATAATAGCAGTATTGCAAGCAGTAAGCAAATACTTAGATCTCTCTCTATTACTTCAATTTTCACTCCATCTTGATTTGTATGCATATGATGGCAGCTGTAATACCTTCATACAACAGTATGGTATCTACAACATCACCAGCTAAATGCCATCAAACTTTCACCATAAATGGGAGTATTATTGCATTCACCAGTACCATGACCTCATATGCCATTGTAATACTACTTGAGTCATAGTATATTTTGAATGAACCCCCTGAATGCAACATTGTAAATGTTCATCATGAGATTCAGACAATATGATGCGGATCTGATCCACCTGTATGATCAAGTTTATCCTAATGGGTATGATGGCCTAGTTAGGGTGCATGGTGAAATATTTAAAGTTGCATTAGAAGCTATATAGTGAGCCTGCAGGTTAACATGAATGATTAAGTAAATCAAAAGCCATGAAAAGCATTGATGGTTTTGAATACGTTAGTAAGGTCAATTAGTTTGCTGTTGAAAGACAACATGAACATGAAGCATAGGCGGATAATCCCGTCTCAGCTATGAGTTCATGGTTGCAACTAATATATAACAATCCAATGCCAAAAAGATGTGGATTTCTAGCATAAATGTGAAGACCCTGCTACACACCAATTCTCATAGTAATCTTCTCATCAATGACATTCATCTAATCGGCCCATATCTAAGCACCCGGATGTTATGCTATGTATAGGCAAATGAGTAGTTCAACTTGCCAACCATTTCCAGCAACGATTTGCATCCAGTCGCAAATTAGAATCCGGAAATTATGAAACGGACATTTGTGAATCTGGATTAGAGCCAGCTTCCAATCAACCGAAGGCTCACTACGAGAGTTGGTCACCCGCCACTTTTCTCATAGCCTCTGATCCATCGGTCATTATGCTTTCTTCGCTCATGCCTGGAAGTGGAGTGTCCGTCCTATTCCACCACGTCACCGTATTGATGTTTGATCTGCAGTCAATGCTGTTCACTGCATTGGAAATTCCGTAATCTCAATTGGTTGGTGCACGTCTAATCCGGATACCCACGGTAAAGCAATTGGATATCGGGGTTAGGATTGCCAATAGTGCGGCACCGATATTGAAAAGTCCATGGTACACTCGTGCACGAGCAACAACCACCTTGGCCTGCACGGATCGTATGAAAATATCTGTAGCCAATTGACTTGCACTTCAAATCACGGCCTAAAGCAAGGAAGTATTGCCAGCTAGCGACCACGAGGTCAGTAGATCTTGGTGGTCTGAATCGCAATCTGTGAATTTGCTCTCTGGTCTTCATTTGCCTCGTGGCCCTCTCGGTGAACAGGGTTTTTGGTAAAGCACATGATTTCTTGGGATAGCAGAATTACAAGCATCGCTTATCTAGACCGTTCTTACCATTGGAAGGGGTGCTTGAGAGGTTTATTCATCCCTCTAATGACCGCATTCAAGACAGATGCAACACATCGCATACACAAATGGGATTTAACTAACCAGCTACATACATATCTATCCAAGAAACCCGACCGCACTAGGATGGGCACAGTCGCCATCCTGATTGTGCTTATGATGCCGGCTAGCAGACTTGCCCTTCTCGTACTCTAACAGCACCTGCGTATCAATAGATACATGGAACTTGGGCTATGCAATCCCCTATGACATGACTCTCTCTGACCTGCCCAACCTTCACAGCTCAAGCGACTACTATGCTCAGGCATTCAGCCTTTTCCGCCACTATTCCGACCAGAAGCAGAACGCCAAGCGATGGTACCTTAACAACCTCACGCCGTTGGCTCAAAAGTACTCTAGGCTTTCTGTCCTCTCCATCGGCTGCGGGAATGGCGACGTGGATGGCTATCTGATTCGCGAGATATTCTTGACCAACTGTGCCCACACTGTTTACCATGGGGTTGAGCCAAGTAGAGCCCACCGATACGAATTTCTCGACAAGATGCGCTCGGCTAGCAGCAGCGTGACCGTCGGTTATGGGGAGAACACACCCTGCGGTATCAATGTCGACTCGTGCGTGTCCGAGAGCATTGATATGCTACTGTTTGACACCGACTTTGAGACGTTCGTTTCCTCTCAAGTGGCAGGCCCCACCAGATACGACATTATCATTGCTGGTCATTCTTTGTACTACTTGAAGCTCCTGGCCCCGGCGCTGGACTCCATTTTCTACCGGCTTCTTGCACCGCGCGGCTGTCTCACCATTGTTCACGCCACTTCGGCTGATTTAAAGTGCGAGAGGCCTGTTTGCGGTTTTCTTAGTATTATTCAACCAAGATTATCGGTATCCTATGTTTAGGTTCATGTGTGGATATTGGGCGCTTTATGCAATGCGTTGGCTGTTTGAGCGGACGCTCAGAGTCAAACAGAAATAACATGAGGTAGGCTGTAGCTGATCGCCAGTGCCTTGGGCCCTGAATCAGGTTCCAGACAAATGACCAAATTATTCAGAACCAGCTTGGACTCCGGGCATCTCGTCATTGCTCACCTTCGTGAATCATTTGCTACGATAGGTCTTAAACGGAGGCCAGTATGTTTGTTGCTAATGGAGGCACAGTCACTGTGATGCAGAAATGCTAAAATCGGCAGAGCGCATGTTTTTTGCTTTTTACCCTTCAGTGGCTCTCTGGCCCTGTGATTTTGAGCGTGTGTGTACCCAGGTGTCCCGGACTGTGCGGGCGAGGGGTTAGAGCGTAGGGCTCAACCTATATTATCTGCTGATCTCTGGTGGGGTCTTTTTACGGCCATACAGCGTCAGGTACCTCTGCTTCTCAAAGTAAATTCCTCAATGCACATATGGGTTCGAAATTACAGACTTCGTACCTAACTGGAAAATCTCACTGGGTAGCATCTATGCCAACAGGTATACTAATGAACCAATTGGTCCTTCAAGATTTGCACACAAACACGCAAAGACTGACCCCCCCAAGCATGCTTCGATGTAACAGGTTCCGCATCAGCAGTTATCTGAAAGTGTGACATTGAGGATCGCCATTGTTTCATTCCCGGCTTCCAGGACTGACCCCTTCGATTGTGTCATAAATAGTCTTTCAGGCTTCATGTATGTTATTGAACTTGTTTCACTTCCGTCCACACATAACCAAGGCAGTGATTATATATGTTATGCAACCAAATCCTTTAATATTTCATACGTGCCCATTTGTGAAATACACTCAAATTACTCCTTCAGCCCCATTCTCTTGCTTGCGCCATTCACGAATCTAGAATACTAATCACCATTTGCAGATTAGGCTGTGGCATCCGTCCGCTCCGTTTTGACTGACACACTGCCCAGTGCCAAGCAGATCATGGTCGGGGCTTGGAATATTTCTAATCTATAACGATCAAAAAACCAGAGTTGCGGGCATAAAGAAAATTTCGAATTCCATGAAATAATCAATACATCCGAGGAAAGTTGCTAATGTGGCCAAAAATATGGGAATCGTGAAATCTGTTAACACCATGCGTGTGCGAATTAAGACCAATCCAGCGATTCATATTTCCAACTTGATATCGACCTGGAATTAGCGTTTGAAGTAAATTTGGATTGATATCAATTTTGTATACTCAACACACTGACCCCCCCCCACTCATGGCTGGTAATGGAGTATTAGTCCTATTCCATCATGCTACCATATTGGTGTTTGATCTACAGTCAATGCGGTTCGATGCATTGGAAAATCAGTAATCTCGATTGGTTGGTGTCTGTGTGTTGCGGTGATCCAGGGTCAAACGATTGGATATTGGGGTTGCAAATGGCGGGCACTGACGCTGAAAAGAAATTAGCATGCCCGTAGCATACCGTAACCCCTTGCAATCGTATCCGAAAAGTGCCTGGTGAATGCAAGCCACAACAGGTAGTCAGGTGGTAGATGGCAGTCCTGGACAAAAGCCATCAGTAAAAGCGCTGATATAGCCAATAGAGTCGAGCATTACTGGGGATGGTGGATTCATAAGCATCGCTGATCCAAACCATTCCTGCTATTGAGGGGAGTGCTAGGTTGAAGAGGCTGCATATAAGGGTTTACTTTCGCTCCCATCGTCGCATTCAGGACAGATACAACACATTCAATTGACTAGCTGCAAGCATATTTATCCAAGAAATCCTGATCGCTTCAGGATACTTTCAGCATAATCAGTGTGATCTCAACACCGGCTAGTATATTGCACATACTCGCAACATACTTTCGTATATTTAAATGACGCTCGAGTTGTGAAATACTCTTGAACATGACTCTCTCTGACCTGCCTAACCTCCACAGCTCAAGCGACTACTATGCTCAGGCATTCAGCCTTTTCCGCCACTATTCCGACCAGAAGCAGAACGTCAAGCGATGGTACCTGAACAACCTCACGCCGTTGGCTCAAAAGTACTCTAGGCTTTCTGTCCTCTCCATCGGCTGCGGGAATGGCGACGTGGATGGCTATCTGATTCGCGAGATATTCTTGACCAACTGTGCCCACACTGTTTACCATGGGGTTGAGCCAAGTAGAGCCCACCGATACGAATTTCTCGACAAGATGCGCTCGGCTAGCAGCAGCGTGACCGTCGGTTATGGGGAGAACACACCCTGCGGTATCAATGTCGACTCGTGCGTGTCCGAGAGCATTGATATGCTACTGTTTGACACCGACTTTGAGACGTTCGTTTCCTCTCAAGTGGCAGGCCCCACCAGATACGACATTATCATTGCTGGTCATTCTTTGTACTACTTGAAGCTCCTGGCCCCGGCGCTGGACTCCATTTTCTACCGGCTTCTTGCATCGCGCGGCTGTCTCACCATTATTCACACCACTCCGGCTGACTTTCAGTGCACGCCAGCTATGTCTATCTTCAATGAAGGTCAGCCTCGAACCCACGTCCAGATTCTCCGGGAGGTGATCAAGCAGCTGGGCCCGCTATCCTGCTCAGGCGACAGTTGGATACCATCGTTAAGCTCTGAAGAATCGTTAGTCCAGGTCCAGATCAACGATCTCTATGTCGATGTAAGCTGTTGTCTTGCCGGCTATAACAAGGATAGAGGCAATGCCAGGTCCCTGCTAAGCTTCTTTCACTGGCAAAGATCTCAGGCTGGCCAATTCGGAGCAAATAGAGCGTCTAAGTTCCATCTTGAGAACACAGTGCATCAATCTGGAGCCAGATCGTTGGGTCCTGTGGCAGCCGGAGGCGATAATCTCGATTAATCTTCAGGGCAATAATTGCTTTTAATCGGCCACAGACAGTCTCATTAGAGTATGTATGCAACCGAAGGGGGACTTTTCTAAGTGCAAAGAGAAAGAGCTCTATCGATTTCCAATCGCACAGCCTCCAACCATCCCTACCCCCGTAAACAAATACTTAGACAAAATAAAGCACACCATCAACATCCAGTCACCTACCTGTTTACAATGCGAAGAAGTATTGTAGTATCTCGAATGGCATGTGCCACAGATACTACAGGGCTATGAATACTGTTATATCCTGGAAGTCTATGTGATGAAGGCGTAGCATGACACCGGACTGGTACACTGGACTGGTACGTAACCCACCTTAGGGGAGTGACCTATATGCGGTTTTCTTGGCATGAATTATTGATAATATCTTGCATTTAGGCTAATGAATGGATATCAGGCGCTGTATGCAGTGCATTGACTGTTTGAGCAGACGTTGCAGAGCCATGCAGAAGTGAAATGAAGCATCTGATTGTCATTGCCTTAGCTTAATATTGATCTTATTTTACGAACTTACGCGGGCCCTGGACGTCTCATTTTGCTCATCCTCGTGAATCAAAATGCTACAATGGGCCTTAATGGTAGGTCAGTATGCTTGTCTCTGATAGAGGCACAGTCACTGTGATGTAGAAACGCTAATATCGGCAAAGCACATGTTTATTGTGGCATGGTTGGCGGAGCATACGAATGGTCATATAAAGGCTGGATCACCACAACCTTCGGTTGCATAGTAGTAAAATTCAGCAATGTCTTCCACAGTTTTTGCTCTAACCGCAATTCTGGTCACCATGAGGCATTTCGTTCGCCTCCTACCTGGCTGCAGTGAGATCCAAACGATTCAGGA
>MCFE01000395.1:0-82026 GCA_002104905.1 Basidiobolus meristosporus CBS 931.73 | reverse complement strand
AGACCTGGATCTGTTCCACCACCACCTCCTGGTATGCCTTCGCACATGTGCTAGTAGCGTCAATGCACTGTTCTAATCCACATTCCCAAAGGCCAATACTATCCACCGATGCCACCAGGCTTTCCGTTCATGCCCCCTGGCGGTTTGCGGCGCCACCCCCGCCCCACCGCCATCGCGAACTGAACACCGGGCTGCTCCTTATCCCACCAGCAGACCAAGCAAGAGAATCCCAGCGGTGATGGGGTAAAAAAACCAGTCGCCGCATCGGCGGTCATCTCGGCCGCACCACAGCTTCGCGATCTGCAAAAGGAACTCACCAGATTAGTTCCAGCTGCCGTGCTAAGAAAAAAAGCCACTGGCGGGGTTACCTCACCACCTGTGCCTAAAAGTTGCCCGACCGAAAATTAACGCTGCACCAGATCTGGATGATAGCAGTGCTACTCCATCGACATCTGTACGCCCAACTACAGACCTATCCAATCTAACTGCCTCGATATTCGGGAAGGCTGCTGCTATCAAGGCTCCAGCTAAAGAGAAGCAGACCTCTTCGGTGGCCAACTCAACAAACGACGAATACGAGGATTTCATGAAAGAGATGGAGGGGCTGCTCTGAAGGGTATATTTATTGGCAATTAATGAAT
This sequence comes from Basidiobolus meristosporus CBS 931.73, assembly GCA_002104905.1. Lineage (NCBI taxonomy): Eukaryota > Fungi > Basidiobolomycota > Basidiobolomycetes > Basidiobolales > Basidiobolaceae > Basidiobolus > Basidiobolus meristosporus. Next base: position 81,385 of record MCFE01000395.1, on the reverse strand, counting down.
AAATGTTGATAGAATCTATAGATATTAGATAACGTTGATAGATGTTATATTTGGTGTATGTGTACATGATGTGTATGATAGCGCTCACAGAGCATCCGGTCTTGTCCCAATGGAGCTTCCCACCCGAATCTGTAACGCAGAGAACAAATGAGCGTGGTGAATGACACACGTTCCTCTACAAAAACTTACCAGGGTTTCAAGGAAATGCTGCGAGTTTTCCTCCAAGTCCGCATCGAATTTCACCATCCCTTGTTGGAAGATCAGCACTATGGTGGAGCCACCAAATGCGAAATACCCGAACTCATCCATCCGAGAATACCGCTGCCCTGCTTCACAAGTCAACTCGATGGAGCCAACCTAGATTGAAGTCGATTGAGAACGAGGTCTCGAAGGAAGGGATGTCACTCTTACCATCATTGCGCCAATGGAAACGTAGCCAACCAGGCCAAACTGCTCACTCTCGATGATGGATACGCTCCTCTTGTTTTCCCCGAAGACGTCCAGGCCGCTCCGAACTGCCATTGGGTTTACTGTGAAGTAGTGGCCATCGATGTGTTGATGGGACCGAACTCGGCCATCTACCGGGAAATGAAATCTATGATAATCCTGGGGGGCCAGCCTGAAAATGGCTAGTGACCCGTTCTCGAAGATCTGGGCCAGGGCTTGGCTTTCTTCGGAGAGGTTCCCTAGCAGGCGAGCAATCGAGAACTCCTCTCCTTTGATCCACAGCCGGGTGGCTTTATCAATAGTGGAGAAGCATGTACAGCGACAATCCGCGGGGGACACCACCACTCTGGGGTCATCTGGGGAGGCGAGGGGCCGGCTTCCAGGCTTGAGCTTGCGGTAGAAGAATTGGTTGAAGTTCTGGAAGGATTCTAACGGATCCTGGATCTCGTCAGTGTTGATCTGATGGAATTGGATGAACGGCCGGATATCCCGAACAGAGACCGGGTCGTCAAACTTTCTCCCTTGCTTCAAGGAGGAGGTCTTAAGAAGGCGGCGAACTAGGAGAGATGAGATTAGTACGCACTCGCATCCGGCGCAGAGACGCAAACTCTTACTTGCTCTGATATCCACCGCCGATTTGGATGCAATGTTTTTGTACAAAAGGCGAATGCCCAGCCGGATGTACGCGGGGATTTTCTCCTCGATCAGCTGGCCCGTGGCTCTATCCTGGACAATGATGTTGGCATTGTTTTGTCCGATTCGGTAGCGCCCGTAGCCTAGTCGATTGACTGCCCGGGTAAACCACTTTCGTTGCGCGTATGCTTCGGGAACGAAGTCGCTCACCATCCAACGATCGACCTGCACCTCTGGATCACTCATACAACAGATGGCAATGTGCGTCATGATATCCACTCCCTCCAGATTGGTTGAGTTGCAGATGGGACACGTTGGAATTTGAAATAGGTTGCGTCCTTGGGCCAGGCTGGGTCCTCTTAACAAATCCCAGTTGTTTTCCCTAACGTACGACTCGAAGCAGGTGGCAAGCTCAGGGAACGATAGCTCCTCAGTGTTGGGGGATTTTCCGGACTCGGTGAAAAATTCCCGGGCCAACTTCTCGGGGGCCACTGCCTGCAAGCTCTCCAACATGGCCAAAACCTCAAAATGGTTGAGTGAGTCGCTTTCATCGAGGTCGTATCTTTTGGCCAGTTCGCTCCAAAATGTCCGGCGTAGGTCCTCGACTGCTTTGAAACCAGTGCGAATGGTTAGGCTGGACTCGAAAACGCCTTTCCACTTGTCTTTGGCCAGAGCTAGAGGGATGGTTTTCTCGGACATTGGCATCCCACCCTTAATGTGCAGCAGATCCTGCACCGTCATGGCACAACTTCCAACAAAATCGTTGTTACTAAACTTGTCGTGGTCGTACACGGAGAACTTGATCGTGTGGTTCAGGTAGGAGCGGCGAACGTGGAAGTAGAGCCTCTCATTCCATGTGGGATTAAGTGTGTGGCGTATAAAGCGGGTTTTGAACGTCTCTTTACCGTGTGTAATCACTACAAACGGGTCCATGTCGAACGATGTGCGAGTCAAATTTCGATCGTAAGGCAGTTCGCGCGAGGAAACAATGTCGATGAATACCACCCCTAAGAGCGGGTTTTGTGTGTCGGCTTCAAGCGGTTCATCACTAGACAGCGCGGAAATAGGCGGATTGGCAATCTCTTGGTGGAACATGAGATCCTCCGTGGTGGCCTCTGAATTGATATACCGCTCAGCAGGGTTAGGCTTTGGTGGTTAAACGATGAACACTTACCAGTCAGTTCTTTCTCCGTGTCGTCGAAGTCTTTGGCCGAAGTATCCAAGCTTGGGCTGTGTGCCAAAGAGGATTTAGCCGACTGATACATACCCCTGTAAATGGGAAGGTTTTGTGCCGAAATAGCGTCCCAGATTCCTCTCCAGGAGACGAAATCGCAGAGGTCATCTTCGCTAGTGACAAACCCGTACCGAACTTTGATAAAGCCTGGCTCCTGGCAAGGGTTTTTCTTGTTCTTGTAGTCAACCAGCTGGAGATTCTCAACTCCACTTCGTCCCCATGTTTTTGGGAATTCCCCCAACACCAGGTGATGAGTGGACAAGTTAGCTTCGCCAATGTAATTCTTGCCAATCCGAGTCTTATCGTAACAGATCAACTGTAGGGATAGAGGGAAGTCGGACGGCTCTACTGAGAAGTTGAACATCTGGTCCCAAAAGGGATTCAAGCTACCGCGCACCACAAAGGTTTGGGCTTTCCTATTGTTAAGAAGTACCACTACGAAGGGATTCAACGAGGCATTTCTATCTTTCGCTGGCAGTTGGCAGCCCTCTATAATTGCCAGCTGAAATACAATACTGACACTCTCCACCATCAAATAATGTTACGCAGATGGTTACCACTGCATTGAATTTATATCGAAGCACATGTGCTTTTATACAGACAGGAGCCTTCTATATTTTAGTAGATTCCGAGCATTCTGGGATTGCCTAATTAGGCGCTTGCCCGTTTTGGGAAGCTGGCACATTTGCCGCCATCATTGGTGTAACTAAGGTTATATAGAAATCCGCCATTGGTTCGGCCCGCATGGAAATAAATTCAGGACTCTAGGCAAAGAACGGAGCGGATGATAATCTACGGATTGGACCGGTCGGTCTGACTATTCGCTTATGAGATGTGGCGAATGTGTTCAGTAGTTAGTTAGTACTGAATCCAATCCATCTACACTTTCATATCCATCGAATTTTCATGACTTGCATTTCCAAACCATGCTTTATAATATCCACACCACTCCGGAGATAGGCTTGTAACGCTCTATTCTCTGATGTTCTATTTTCCGGAGTTAGCTCCAGAATCCAATATGGACGCTCTGCTGGCCTTGCCAGTGGAGAGCCCCTCCAGCAGACCCAGTCCTCTTATTTCCTCCGGGAGATTCACCAAGCAGGAATTTCAGAGGCTTTTGAGGGAAGCCTACGGTTTGATAATGGAGAAAGACCGAGGTTTGGATATTGTCATTTGTGCTTCTTGGAAGCGAGCAAATGCTCCACCAACTATATACCGTAGCGCGGATACATGATTGACGTTAACCTTTCTCCCTGCCCAACAGAACTAACGCTTGCCGCGAAGCTGCGCAGTATGGTGATAGAGGAAAACGATATATTGCAGGAGAAATACCTAGAACTGGTCGAGTATATTGAGCAGTTGAACGTACCGAGCGAAGACCCCGCTCGCAGCAGTGGAGACCTGTTGAAAGCCGATTACGGGGTTTCTCCGCCTCCACCACCCCCAGCACAGCTACGACTTCGTTCTGCCTTTAGACGACACACCACCCATTACGATGAAGAACGGGTTATCGCTTCTCTCGAGCAGCTGAATCTGGACCTGCAGCAGAAGGTGGACCATGCAATGGACGAAAAAAATGGGATTCGAGATAAGGAAGAGCGGCGGATAACCAAATTGGAGAATGAGGTGGAGCATTTACGCCGCGAACTGGAGTTGGCCTGCCAAACGATCCAACAATTGGAGCGTAGGAACCACAGCCTTTCCATGCGGTACCGGGAAGACCTACCACTTCGACCGCCCTCTCAACAATCCGATAGATCGGTTCCCGTCAAACCCCAGTCGAAAATCGAGAGTTCTATCGGGAATGAGACGATAGACATGTTACTAAGCAGGGTTTCCTCACTGGAGGAACGAAACGCCACCATCGTTACCCAAAAAGCCCATCTCGAACAGAGGTTGCAATCAGTGCTGTCGCAGCTCGAGGAGACTACAGTTCAAGCCAACACGCTAGAGGAGTCCACCAAGGACTACGCAGAATTGGAAAGCGCGTTTGAAAGGCAATCCATGCATGTTGCCGAGCTATCGCAATCCGTTGAAGATCAAGGTTCCTGGATCCAGAGCATTTTCACCCAGTTTTCCCCCCGTTCGGTCCCAAGGGTTTTCTCCCCGCGCAGTCCCAGCAGAAGCAGCTTCCTTGCACGCTCGGGATACACTCCCGCCAGCAGCACCAGGAAAAGGAGAACCTTGCTTGATGAGCTTGAGTACAGCTGGAACTCACACAGCACGTCTACACCCCGGACATCCAACCGCTTGACGACACCACGTACCATTGCTCATAGTGGGTATATCACATCCACACCCATTGCTGAGAATCCTTCACTAGGCATATTCCATAGCCCCGAGTCCCCATTACCCCTCCGAAATGGGTATCTTCAGGAGGCATTCGACCCTATTGAGTCTGGGGAGAGTTCGTCTGAGGAGGACTGTCCCCCGCGGCCTGCTGGGCCCCTCAGCTGGCTTAGAAAAATCGTCAAATCCATCATCAAAAGCATATTCAAATGGTGCCGGTTCCTGTTTTTCCTTTGCACCGCCGCCGCCATAGCCATCTATCGCGGGCCCAATGGAGATGCCCTCTAATCCCACCTGTGCTGGCCGATGGCTTGACCAACGATCACCAATAAACCATCAGATCAAAAAAATTCTTGGATCACGTTTGGTTGATGTCATGATTAGCTGCATGTCTGGTTTTCATGCTTGTCAACGTCCGTAGGGATTATTAGATTTCAACCATGAAGCTTATCAAAAAGCATATAGAGAAGGACAAAACGGGGTATGTCACGCTGTACCCCGAAGAGTTGGAAGACATGTGGCATGTGTACAACCTGATCCAAGTGGGAGATCAGTTGAGGGCCGTCACCATCAGGTTTGTGAGCCGGCCATTCTCCTTCACGACGCCTCCACTTACCGAGCCTTCTTTCCAGACGAGTCCAGTCCGAGAGTAATACCGGCTCGGTTGAAAGCACCAGGGTTCGCCTGACACTGACCATCACCGTGTCCGACGTCAACTTCGACCCACAGGTCGGCTTGTTGAGAATCAACGGGCAGAACATCAGCGAGAATAAATACGTCAAGGTACTTTCCCCTCCCTGAAAGTACGAGCGACCTCTTTCTGACCACGTTGCGTACCGTCCGTTAGCTGGGTGCTTTTCACACGATCGATTTGGAGTTGAACCGCAACTTCACCCTGTTGAAGCCCGAATGGGACACCATCTCTTTGGAGCGCGTCGACGAGGCCTGCGATATTTCCAAGCAAGCGGATGTCGCGGCGGTTGTTCTACAAGAAGGTGAGTTTTGGGGAAGTTCCCAGTGTCGAGCGTACACTTACCCACTCCCCCTCCCCCTCCCCCGGCCGTAGGCTTGGCGAACATCTGCTTGCTCACGCAGAACATGACCATTGTCCGACAAAGGATCGAGACCCCGGTTCCCAGGAAACGCAAGGGGTCCACCACGAATTACGAGAAAGGCCTGCAGAAGTTCTACCAGCAAGTTATGGAGGGAATCCTCCGACATGTGGACTTCTCCATCGTCAAAACCGTGATCATCGCCAGTCCAGGTTTCGTCAAGGTAAGACATGCCGCCCCAAGTAAACCTCGCCCCGAAGCTAACCTCGCTCTCGCTAAGGATCAACTCTATCAGTACATATTCGCCGAGGCGGTGGTAAGTTCATTACTGGTTCGTTGGGTGCCTCGCATCGATGACGTCCTGATCGTGGTTTGCTCGCGTACCCACTAGAAAACCGAGAACAAACTCCTGCTAGAGAACAAGCCAAAGTTCTTGCTGATCCACAGCTCCAGTGGTCACAAGCATTCGCTGCAGGAAGTCATGCAGGATTCCGCCATTCAGACCAAGCTCGCCGACACCAAAGCAGCCCAAGAAATCAAGGCGCTCGATCGGTTCTACGTGATGCTCAACCAGGACCCCGATAGAGCCTACTACGGGTACGATCACATCAAGAGGGCGGAGGAGATGGGTGCGATCGACACGTTGCTCCTAACCGACGGTCTTTTCCGGTAATGTCCAGTATCGATCTACTCACTTCCCCTGTGTCTAATGCCGATCGGTGATCTTAGCGCCGCCGATATCGCCACTCGTAAGAAGTACATCGCCCTGGTGGAGTCGGTCAGATCCATGGGGGGAAAGGTGCACATCTTCTCCAGCCTCCACGTGACGGGCGAACGTTCGTACATTTTCGGATCCATCGGTTGATTCCCAAATACTCACCTCGTACTTTGTTGTTGCTCATAGAACTGGAACAGTTGACCGGCGTGGCCGCCATCCTCAATTTCCCGCTTCCCGACATGGACGAGGAAGAGGAGGAGTGACCTCGATCCACCAGGGTCTAGAAGAACCCCTCCCGCAGCATGCCACCCATCCTTACTCCATCCATCCGGGTGGCGGCGCGGTCAACCCAATAAATCCCATTCTCTGGTCATTTCCGGTGGTTGCGTCAGTGATTTGGCAGAAATTTGGCAGTATGGCACTATAGTTGCGGGGTATCGACTTTAATGCAATGTAGATAGTGTTGTAAGAGTTTTGGTGATATTGGAAGTGATTGGGAGAACAAGTAGATTATGTGGTTTTCACCTGATGATTTACTGAATGTAAAAGTAGTATTGATACTTTTACATGGTCTTGGCAAAACAAACATGTAGAATACCCTTAGGAAGGTCCCAAGAAAATGTGTGCAAAGTTTGGGGCTGTTTGGTCAACTTGTCAATTTCTGATATCCTGGGTACCTGATATTTTGGTGAAAATATTCCAACTCCCAGAAAGGAATTTGGTCAGAACTCTCTAGGATTTGTAGACTATGATCTAATTGACCAATTTAGGCGAATACTTAGGTGTAATCACAAAATTTACAACACTTCCACTCAGCTGAATATTCATATTTGTTGTAGAAATTTGTCATTCCACCTAAATATTTGCCTAAATTGGTCAATTAGATCATAGTCTACAAATCTTAGAGAATACTGACCAAATTCCTTGTTGGGACTTGCTTAGAATATTTACCCAGAACATGAAAATTAGATAAGTTGTCCAAACAGCCCCAAACTTTGCACACATGTTCTTGGGACCTTTCTTAACCTATTCTATGTGTTTGTAATGCCAAGACCATGTAAAAGTATAAATACTAATTTTACATTCAATAAATCATAAAGTGAAAACCACATAATCTACTTGTCCTCCCAATCACTTCCAATATCTCCAAGACTCTTACAACAGGTTATGAGCCCCAAGCTGTCACTCTCTGCCATGTCTACCATAGCTATTATTGGAATTCTTCCCTCTGCTGAAAAGCTGGATGGATGTAACTACCAAGTATGGAAGGTGAAGATGAAGATGCTGCTACAAGAAAGAGGCCTTAGGGATATTGCCATGAGAGAAGAATTCCCTCCTAAATGTTGTAAAGATTTGTAGATCCACCTAAATATTCACCTAACTTAGTCACTTTGATCATAACCTACAAATCCTAGGGAATACTGACTAAATTGCTTGTTGGGATTTACTTAGAATATCTTCATCAAAATATCAGGTACCCAGAACATGATAATTCTTAAAGTTGTCTAAACAGCCCCAAACTTTGCACACATGTTCTTGGAACATTCCTAGACCTATCATACAATTTTGTTATTCCAAGATCATGTAAAAGTATTAATGCTACTTGTACATTCAATAAATCATTAGGTGAAAACCACATAATCTGCTTGTCCTCCCAATCACTTCCAATATCTCAAAGACTTTTGCAACACTAACAACATGGGGGAGGAATCCTTTAAGTACCAGAAGAAAGAACAAAGTGCCTTTAACTGCATTTGCCTTAATGTCAAACCATCCTGAATAGCCTGACAGACATATTTCAGGGTATTGTTTTAGCCCTAGAGTCTTGAACTGAAGATTGACCTTTAATTACATATATGGAAGGCTCCTAGATGAAGAAATAAGAAAATCAGGTGTCAATAAAAAGGAAGAACAAAATGCTTTAATAAGCAATGATAACTAACAAAGGAGGTACTCAAGACCTTACAAAGGCAACAGCAACCTATTTTGCAACTACCGCAAAAGGAAAGGACACATATCAGACTGGTGCTTGCAAATGAGAGATAGTCAGCAGAAAATGCCTGAATATGGGAATGCTGCAACAACTGAGGATAGACTATTCATATCTGCACTAAATATGACCTCAAACAAGGATTCTCAGATGTGGTACATTGACTCTGGAGCATCTCAACACTTTACACACTAAAAAGAAATTTTTACCCAATATCAAGAAATTCCAATTAGGAAGGTTTTCATGGTTGACAATAGAACACTTGATGCAGTAGGAGAAGGAACTTTCCAAGTAAACCTTAGAAGCAGTAAAGGAAGCCATACACTGACCTTTAGAGAAGTACTCTATGTACCAGGAATAGCCAAGAACCTACTATCTGTAAGTAAGGCCACTGCAGAAGGACTCAGTTTCAGCTTTTACAATTCTGGATGCACAATCACTGATCAAAATGGTGCCCATATTGCTTTGGATATCAGAGATCAGAATCTATACAAGTTGACTTATATTCCATCATGTATGGAAGCCAATAAAAGTAACTTGAATGAGGAAACACCAATGCTTTGGAACAGGAGATTTGGACATATCAATTGTGACTGTTTGACTAAAATGATCAAGGATCAGCAGATTTTCAGAATAAAAATTGATCTCCCAGCTAATTTGGAGCACTGTGAAGCCTGCATATATGGGAAACAAGCTAGGCAGCTATGTAAGAGCTCTGGGTTAATCAAAACTAAGAAACATTAGATCTAATTCACTCAGATCTGTGTGGACCTATGCAAGATTTATCCTTAGGTGGGATGAAGTATTTAATCACCTTTATTGCTGATTGCATGGGATACACATGGGTCTACTTAATGGAGAGAAAGGAAGAGGCTCTGTCTAAGCTCAAGGAGTTTAAAGCCATGATGGAGAGAGAAACTGGTGAAAAAATCAAGAAACTACACTCTGACAATGGTGGAGAATATACTTTGAAACTATGCATCCACTTCTGCAAAAATCATGGGATAAAGCAGGAGACTACTGTCCTATACTCCCCACAGCAAAATGGAGTAGCAGAATGTGCAAACAGATCAATATTTGATATGGCAAGATCTATGAGCCATGATCAAAAATTATCCTATGATTTTTCAGCAGAATCAGTTGCCACAGCTGTATACCATAAAAATAGGAGTTATTACCTAGCAACATAGGAAGTGACTAGGTCCAGCCTATCTAAGGAACACAAGATGCCTAATCTGATATAAGAGTCTTGGAGATATTGGAAGTGATTTGGAGGACAAGTAGATTATGTGTTTTTCACTTAATGATTTATTGAATGTAAAAGTAGTATTTATACTTTTACATGGTCTTGGCATTGCAAACACATAGAATAGGTAAGGAAGGTCCCAAGAGCATGTGTGCAAAGTTTGGAGCTGTTTGGACAACTTTGATAATTTTTGTGTTCTGGTACCTGGTATATTGGTGAAAATATTCTAAGTAGATGCCAACAAGGAATTTGGTTAGTATTCTCTAGGATTTGAGGATTATGATCTAAGTGACTAAGTAAGGTGAATATTTAGGTGGAAATACAAATTTTTACAACACTCACACTCAGCTGAATGCTCATACTGACAAGTCCTAATTTTGACTTAAGATATTCAAACTTGTCTCTGGCTAATGGTTTAGTGAATATGTCTGCAATCATTTCATATGAAGGACAGTAAGCTAAGCTAATCAAGTTATTTTCTATAGCTTCACATATGAAATGATGTCTAATATCTATGTGCTCAGTTCTAGCATGAAAAGTTGGATTTCTACCTAATTGTATACATCCTTGATTATCTTGAAATATAGTAATAGGCGCACTACTTCTTTTGTAGCTTCACAGGATGCCATATACTCTGCTTTTGTGGTAGAAAGTCCTATGGTTGGCTGAATTCCATGAAATTGCTCCTTCATAGTACAGAAAGGTGTATCATGTGGTGGATCTTCTGTCTTCCCAATTTTGTTCTCAATCAGCATCAGAGTATCCCACAAGATCCTGTTTGGAATCATTAAGATTGTATCTTAAGCAGATATCAGCAGCTCCTTTTAGGTATCTAAAAATCCGCTTAACTGCTGCAATATGATCAGATCCATAGTTCTGATTATGTTGGCTGACAACTCCTACTGAATATGAGATATTTGGATATGTTCCAAGCATGATATACATCAGACTGCCAACTATAGATTGATAAGGAAAGTCAGGGCTTTTGGATGGCACCAAGCTCTCTTGATTTAGTTGAGATTTGACCAAGTTAACGTTTGTCTCCATTAGGGTAGCTGCTGGTTTAGAGTCTTTGATTTGGTACTTCTTTAGTATATCTTGAATATACTTGGATTGGCTTAGGGTAATAGTCTGGGTACTTCTGTCTATGGAGAACTCAATCCCTAAGTAGTAACTGAGTCCCCCTGAATGGACATCTTGAGCTCCTTAGATAGGCTGGATATAGTCTCTTCTAATGTTTCTAGGTTATTGGTGGCTATAATAAGATCATCCACATATAGAGCTAATAGAACTGGATTTTCTCTATCTGGCTTATAGTTTGTACTATAGTCACCATTACTCCTTTTGAAACTCAAAGATTCCAAATAAGAATCTATCTTGCAATTCCAGGCTCTCCGTAATTGTTTAAGACCATATGGAGATTTTTTAAGCTTGCAGAGCAAATGGGGGTTATCTTGGTCAAGAAAAACATTAGGCTGGTCCATATACATGTCCTCATTAAGTTCTCCATTCAAAAATGCAGCTTTTACATCCATTTGATTAATAAAAATCTTATATTTGGCTGCAAAAGCCAAAATTAATCTGATGGAATTAAACATGGCTACTGGTGCAAAGGTCTCAGTATAGCCAGATCCTTTTGTTTAAGAGTATCCTTTGGCTACAGGTCTTGCATTGTATCCTTCAATTGTACCATCAGCCTTGTATTTTGTCTTGAAGACCCATTGGCATCCAGTTGATTTTTGGCTGATTGGTAATTTGACTAAGTCCCAAGCTTGATTTTCCATCAGGGCCTGATATTCCTCAGTCATTGCAGATCTCCAAAGCTTTGTCTGAGGGCTATTTAGGGCCTCTTTTAAAGTCTGGGTCTCATCAATATGGACTGAATAGGCATAGACTAAGTTTCTACCCTCATTGTTATAGTAATTGGGGCTATTTCTTGTCTGATTAGATATCTGGGCATTTGATACTGGAATGATTACTTCTGAGATATTCCTGGGCACTGCTTCAGGCTGCACCATGGATGTAGAGTCCTCTGGAGTGAAAAATTTCATTGTTTTGCTCTCATTCAATCCTGACAATTGATGGACTTGAGATCAAATTTTTGTCATCTTTTGATGTCAGTTTTGTGAAAATTTTAAATTTTCATCAAATGACATATCCCTGGACTTCATTAGCTTCTTTACTTTGGTATTGTACAGTCTGTATGCTTTACCCGTATTGCAGTAGCCCAAAAATATGCAATTTACACTTCTTGGATCATATTTTGACTGATTTCCAGGCAGTTTCTTAGTAAATGCTGTACACCCAAATATTCATATATGTTCTGCACTTGGTACGTATCCATACCATGCTTCAAATGGAGTAGAATCACAAAGTATTCTGTATAACTCCTATTTTATGGTATACAGCTGTGGCAACTGATTCTGCTCAAAAAGCATAGGATAATATATGATCATGGATTATATATCTTGCCATATCAAATATTGATCTGTTTGCACATTCTGCTACTCCATTTTGCTGTGGGGAGTATAGGACAGTAGTCTCCTGCTTTATACCATGAATTTTGCAGAAGTTGATGCATAGTTTTGAAGTATATTCTCCACCATTGTCAGTGTGTATTTTCTTGATTTTTTCACCAATTTCTCTCTCAACCATGACTTTAAACTCCCTGAACTTAGACATAGCTTCTTCCCTTCTCTCTATGCAGTAGACCCATGTGTATCTTGTATAATCATCAATAAAAGTGATTAAATACTTCATCCTGCCTAAGGATAAATTTTGCATAGGTCCACACAGATATGAGTGAATTAGATGTAATGTTTCTTAGTTTTGATTATCCCAGAGCTCTTAAACAGCTGTCTGGCTTGTTTCCCATATATGCAGGCTTCACAGTGCTCCAAACTAGCTGGGGGATCAATTTTTGCTCCAGAAATTAGCTGATCTTTGATCATTTTGTGCAAGTAATCAGGTTGATGTGTCCCAATCTTCTGTGCCAAAGCATTGGTACTTCTCCATTTAAGTTACTTTTATTGGCTTCCAAATATGATGGAATATAAGTCAACTTGTATCGATTCTGATCTCTGATACCCAAAGCAATATGTGCACCATTTTGATCTGTGATCTTGAATCCCAAATTGTCAAAGCTGAAACTGAGTCCTTCTGCAGTGGCCTTGCATACAGAGAGTAGGTTCTTGGCTATTTCTAGTACATAGAGTACTTCTTTAAAGGTCAGTGTATGGCTTCCTTTACTGCTTCTAAGGTTTACTTGGAAAGTTCCTTCTGCCACTGCATCAAGTGTTCTATTTTCACCCTTGAAAATCTTCTTAATTGGAATTTCTTGATATTGGGTAAAAGGTTCTTGTTGGTGTGTGAAGTGTTGAGATGCTCCAGAGTCAATATACCATGTCTGATAATCCTTATTTGTGGTCATATTTAGTGCAGATATGAATAGGCTATCTTCTGTTGTTGGAGCATTTCCATATTCAGGCTTCTTTTGCTGATTTTCTTTCTTTTTGAGACACTGGTCTGATATGTGTCCTTTCCTTTTGCAGTAGTTGCAAAACAGGTTGCTGTTACCTTTGTAGGGTCTTGGGTACCTCCTTTGTTGGTTATCAATGCTGATTAAAGCTTTTTTGTCTTCCTTCTTATTGGCACTTGATTTTCTTAACTCTTCATTCTGGAGCTTTCCATATATGTAATTTAAGGTCAAATCTTTAGATCTGGACTCTAGGGCTGATACAATTCCCTGAAACATGCCTGTCAGGCTGTTCAGGATGGTAACTATCACACCCTCATCAGTAGTTGTTATGCCCACAGATTCCATCTCATCTACCAGCAGGGTAATTCTGTTGATTAGATTTTTCATTACTTCTCCTGGCAGCACCTCAGTAGTAAAACATTTTTGTCTCAGATACATTTTCTTAGCAGCTGAACATGACTGGTGGGTGTCTTCTAACACCTTCCAGACATTCTTTGTCATTTTTGTTCTTGAGCATTGAATTAACAATCTGTCCTGAACATTGACGCAAATGCAGTTAAAGGCACTTTGCTCTTTTTTCTGGTACTTTAAGGCTTCCTCTCCCAAATTTTTAAGAGGGCATTCTTCTCCCATGACAATATCCCAAAGGCCTCTTTCTTGCAGCAGCATCTTCATCTTGACCTTCCACACTTGGTAGTTAGATCCATCCAACATTTCCACAGAGGGCAAAATTCCAGTAATAGCTGTGGTTTGCATGGCAGAGAGTGACAGCTTGGGGCTCTTAACCCATTGTAAGAGTCTTGGAGATATTGGAAGTGATTGGGAGGACAAATAGATTATATGTCTTTCACTTAATGATTTATTGAATGTAAAAGTAGTATTTATATTTTACATGGTCTTGACATTACAAACACATAGAATAGGTCAAGGAAGGTCCCAAGAGTATGTGTGCAAAGTTTGGGGCTGTTTGGACAACTTTGATAATTTTCATGATCTGGGTATCTGGTATTTTGGAGAAAATATTCTAAGTAGATGCCAGCAAGGAATTTGGTCAGTATTCTCTAGGATTTGAGGATAATGATCTAAGTGACTAAGTTAGGTGAATATTCAGGTGGAATTACAAAATTTACAACACAATCTAGGAGTACTCAGTTACTACTTAGGAATAAAGTTCTCCATAGACAGAAGTACCCTGACTATCACCCTAAGCCAATCCAAGTATATTCAAGATATACTAAAGAAGTATCAAATGGAAGACTGTAAACCAGCAGCTACCCCAATGGAGCCAGACCTTGACTTAGTCAAAACTCAACCAAATAAAGCAAGCTTGGTGCCATCTGAAAGTCCTGACTTTCTTCATCAATCTATGGTTGGCAGTCCAATGTGTATCATGCTTGGAACATATCCATAATATCTCATATTTGGTGGTAGTCGTCAGCCAGCATATTCAGAGCTATAGATCTTATAATATTGCTGCAGTTGAGCAGATTCTTGGATACCTAAAAGGAGCTGCTGATATCTGCTTAAGATACACTTATAAGAATTCAGAACAGGATCTTGCGGGATACTCCAATGCTGATTGGGGATAAAGCTTAGAAGACAGAAGATCCACCACAGGATACACCTTTCTTAACTGTCAAGGAGCAATTTCATGGAATTCAAGAAAGCAACCAGCCACAGAACTTTATACCACAGAGGCAGAGTATATGGCAGCCTGTGAATCTACAAAAAAAGCAATGTAGTTAGGAAACCTTTTTACAGATCTAGGCCTATGTCAAAAAACTCCTATTACTTTATTTAAGATAATCAAGGATGTAAACAATTAGGTAGAAATCCAACTTTTCACGCAAGAACTGAGCACATACATATTAGACATCATTTCATACATGAAGCTATCAAGAATAACTTAGTTAGCTTAGCTTACTGTCCTTCAAATGAAATGATTACAGACATATTTACCAAACCATTAGCTAGAGACAAGTTTGAATATCTTAGGTCAAAATTAGGACTAGTCAGTATGAACATTTAGCTGAGTGTGAGGGTTGTAAAAACTTGTATTTACACCTAGTTATTTACCTTACTTAGTCACCTAGATCATTATCCTCAAATTGTAGAGAATACTGACTAGATTCTTTGTTGGGATCTACTTAGAATATTTTCACCAAAATACAAGGTACCCATAACATGAAAATTATCGAAGTTGTCCAAACAGCCCTATACCTTGCACATATGCTCTTGGGACCTTCCTTGACCTATTCTATGTGTTTGCCATGCTAATACCATGTAAAAGTATAAATACTACTCTTACATTCAATATATTGTTAAGTGAAATCCACATAACCTACTTGTTCTCCCAATCACTTCTAATATCTCAGAGACTCTTACAACATATATATTGATAATAGAAATAGAAAGATCTGTGATACACCAAAAGGATCTGGACTACAAGGCTTGAGCTTAATCTGCTGCTACTGTGGTAAATGTCAAAATTTAATGCCCAACAACAGCACTATATGATTCAGCACCCCTTGAATCATATACAGGCCAAAAACCATGCCTTCAGAACTGTAGGAGATTTGGCAGTGATGTTTTCTATCACATCCCAGACAAAATATGCTCAAAGCTTGAGCCAAAAAGTAGAAAAGGGACCTTTCCTGGCTTTTGTAAAGATACTAAAGGCATAGAGTGTATGATGGTAAAAATCAGAAGCAGATCAAGAGCAGTGACATTGTAATAGAGGTGAATTTAGATCAGAAAGACACCTAGATCATTGACTAGCTACCTGCTGATATAAATACCACTAAGGAAAAATATTCAAACCTAATACAGCCCAATATGGAAGAAAACTCTACTAGTTCCAGATCAGAACAGTTTATTCCAGTTAGGAGATCTAGCACAGTAAGAGATGCCTGTGGATCTGGGTGGCAGACATCCAGTGGCCATGAAGCAGCTTATCTTCCCTGATGAGCTTAACCTCTGAATCTGGAACAAGCTATGCAAAGTCCAGATGCTATTATATGGCAGCAGGCTATGCAGGAAAAGTACTAAGCACTGATCAGGGCAAAAATAAGAGAAATGGTAAAATTACCATATGGGAGAAAGCCAATAGGATATAGATGGGTGTAAATGATCAAGATACTCTCAAATTGTACCATCAATAAGTGCAAAGCAGGATTGGTGGCTGAGGGCTATTCCCAAATCTAGGGACTGGACTTTAAGGAAACATTTGCTCTGGTAGCCAAATATAACTCCATTAAGACAGCTCTAGCCCTGGCAGCTGTACACAGTCTCTAGCTACACAAAATGGATGTCAAAGTTGCCTTACTAAATAATGATCAGCAACAAACTCTATATATGGAGTGATCCAAAGGCTATGCCAATCCAAAAGGCCCTTATAAGGTGTGCAGACTTGGAAAATCACTGTGTGGGTGTATGCAGGCACTTAGAGCACAAAATAACTATTGTAATTATTAAGTTGTCACCAAAATATTCATGCTAACTTAGTTGCACGGCACTTATTCTTTGATTAGCATTCTGTCCTGACCAAATTTCTTGTTGGGACTTACGCAGAATATTTTCACCAAATTATCAGGTACCCAGATTATGATCTTTCTGAAAGTTGTTCAAAAGCCCCCAAGCTTTGTACAGATATTCTGGGGACCTTTCTTGACAAACTCTATACGTTTGTTTGCTCTACTTTATCAAAAGTATAAATACCATATTTTTGAACAATAAATGCATAAGTCAATAACATGTATATCCTCTAGTTCCCTGCATCACTTCCAATACTCCACAGAATATAGCAACAGGTTATGAGCCCCGGGCATGCTGTCCTCTTGGTGTTTACTTTGCCTTGGATTCTTTTCTGCAAGTCTGGAGAAAGACTTTCTGCACTATTGCCCTGACAGTATTAAAGATGACTACAGCTGCTACAAGAACTATATTCATGAGGATATTGCTGTGGAGAAGAAGGCTGTGCCTTCAAAAGACTCACTCAGTAACTATTCAAGCTGGTTATCTAAGAGTGTCTATCAAGTTGACATGTAAATATGTCAAGAAATATTGTATGTTTGCGCTCTACCACAACTGAAGAAAATTTCATAATACCAGCAATTGAGGGTCCATATCTACAATGAAATATATTGCACTATGTATTCTAATGATCTCAATTGACTGTTGGACAAGCTTTTGGATAGGATATTATCTCAAAAAAAATATAGATCATCATTAAATGATTGCCAGAGGAATATTTTACCAGATCTGTTGCCGCTCAAAATAAGGCTGAGAATGCAAATATGGAGCTGTTGGACATGCTATCACTCTGTTCAAGTCTCAAGACAGTGGGAGAAAGTATTTTACAAATTTAGCAAAATCAACTCCAGAAGATTCTACCACTACCCAGAGCAAGTGAAGCAAATGATTACAAGCCTGATTAGAGTTTACAACCAAGCAACAGTTGGCCAGCATACAGCTGCAAGCAGCTCAGAAGATAACATAGTACTTATACTTGTTATATATGTATCACTTATTACAGTGGGAGAAACACTTGGTGACATTTGATTCTCTGGATCAGATCAGAAGTGTTGTGATTGATCCAGTCACTGCTGAGCTCTGCAACTCAAGAATCTGATATATTGCAATCTGATACATAAGCACTGATGAGACTAGCTTGCAAATGCAGTTTATTTAATCAAATTTGGACAACTCTACCAAAAGTTATGGTTGATATGTGTGGATGCTGCTTTTGACTCTATTACTCTCAAATAGTCAAATATTCTGGACAAATGATGTCATGAGGTCTTCCATGCTCAAACACACAGTGGTCCCACCTGTAAGGAAGTCCAGAACTATCCCACAAAAGGATTTACCTTTGGATCATCAGCAGAAAAAGAAAAAGAAGAAAAATGGGAAAATACTACTGCCACAAATCAAGGTACTTTCTAAATGGAACCAAAGCCTATGTAGGCTATATTTGGACTATCTGGTAATGCAGGTATGATCCATGGAGCCTCTTGTATGAAGCTCTCACACTAGAAACCCCAGAAGAGCACTGAAACTTCAACAGCATCTGTTAGATACTGTAGTATATATCAGGGCAGATTATTTAATGCAGAGGTCTTGACATCTGCTGTCTAAGGATCTGAAAGAAAAAGGTGCCAGCATCAATCAGATGGTTTTTATGAGCTCTGAAGACACTGAGAAGATTAGTTAGCCTTGCAAACCAAGCTCAAGGTTGAAAATAACTATCAGGAGAAAAAGGATTATCAAAGCCCTTGTTAAGGAGAATCTCACTTCTCAAAAAGCGCCTGTATCTACTCTAAAAGTATATTCTGATAAGACAAAAGCAGCTGTATTAGTCCAAATTGGTAGAAGCACTCTAAAAATAGCTACCAAACAACCAATGGTACCTTTCTGATACCAAGCTGGGTAAATTAAGAAGCAAGTGGACTTTGAATATACTGCAAATGAAGTAATCAGTCCAAAGAAAGTACTGCTACTTAAGGAAGACAAAGATGACCACTCTTGATCATTTTTGTGGATCTCAATCACTAAACAGACATTGCTCAAGTGGGAGCAGGCCATCCCAGCTTGGAGCTGAGCAAAAATCTTTTTTTGGCTATGTTTGTATGTGCAACTGTGCCAGGAAATGAGGATAATCTGGATCAGGTGTAAATGACAAAACTCTAACTGGGCCCAACATAGGTCATATCTTTTACCTCATACAGAGTCTATATGATGGAAGTAACTGTCCCTGAGCCAAATATGGACATACAATGAAGTTGTCTAAGTGAACTAGACTTTTGCCCAGAAATAAGGAAACTCCAGATCTGTCATAAATGACAAAACCTTACTTGACCAAAGGTGGGTCAATTTTGCTCAAATAAAAGGCATTGGATAACCCAGAGGCTATATATCAGTATTACAGACTGACAATCAGACTTAGGGCATTATTCACTCTTGTACAACTGATCAAAACTATTGATTAGTTTTTTGATCAGATCATTCTGATTATTAGGCATACTATTAAGTAGATATGCACACTTAGTTACTAGTTTTTTCTTGTTCAAGTAATTTGAACACAAATGCACATACTGTTGGATAATATATTAGTCCTGTATGCAACACAGCTAAGTCTTATATGCTTATTACAGATTGCGCACTCGCAATATGTAGTTTTCACTCATGAGAATTTTACTGAGTGGAAGTGTTGTAATTATTAAGTTGTCACCAAAATATTCATGCTAACTTAGTCACATAGCTCTTATTTGTGGATTGGCATTCTGTCCTGACCAAATTTCTTGTTGGGACTTACGCAGAATATTTTCACCAAATTATCAGGTACCCAGATCATGATCTTTCTCAAAGTTGTCCAAAAGCCCCCAAACTTTCCACACATATTCCTGGGACTGTTGTCAGAGTCTTGGAGATATTGGAAGTGATTGAGAGAGAAAGTAGATTATGTGGTTTTCACTTATTGATTTATTGAATGTGAAAGTAGTGTTTATACTTTCACATGGTCTTGGCATTACAAGCACATAGAATAGGTCAAGGAAGGTCCCAAGAGCATGTGTGCAAAGTTTGGGGCTGTTTGGACAACTTTGAGAGTTTTCATGTTCTGGGTACTTGGTATCTTGGTGAAAATAATCTAAGTAAATTGCAACAAGGAATTTGGTCAGTATTCTTTAGGATATGAAGGTAATAGACTTGTTCTGTTGGATAGTGCCAAATTGAGCCATGAGTGCCAAATGATGCCATAGTGTGCTAGGGAGGCTAAGTGAGCCTACACTTGGCCACAGAGTGTGCCGCACAGCTCTGCATCTTCATACAAAGCAGCCTCTGTGTTTCACACATTGTGATGGAGAAAATCCATTTTTGACCTTTTTTTTTAGGTATATGTTGTACAGGATGTGTAAGTGCACAAAAGGATTGAAGATATGCATCTGGTACTCAATACCTATGGCACTCTGAATCTAGCTCCTGTGGCTTGTAACATGTCACAAAAATGCATGGCACTATCTTGGTCCACTGGTACTATCCGGCTCTATAAGTGCTTTGTATTGATCTTACTTTAGGGGTAATATTTAAATATAGTGCCAGATAGTACCAGTGGACCAAGATAGTGCCATGCATTTTATGACATGAAACAAGCCACAGGAGCTAGATTCAGAGTGCCATGAGTATTGAGTACCAGATGTATATCTTCAATCCTTTAGTGGTCTTACACATCCTGCACAATATTGATCCACAAAAAAACGTCAAAAATGGATTTTCTCCTGCATCATAGGTGAAGCACAGGGGCTGCTTTGCATGAAGATGCAGATCTATGTTTCACACTCTGTGGCCAGGTATAGGCTCACTTGGCCTCTCTGGCACACTATGGTATCATTTGGCACTCATGGCACAATGTGGCACTATCCAACAGAACAAGTCACATGATCTAAGTAACTAAATTAGGTGAATATTTAGGTGGAAATACAGGTTTTTATAACACTCCCACTCAGTTAAATGCTCCTACTGACTAGTCCAAATTTTGACCTAAGATATTGTATCTTGTCTCTAGCTAATGGTTTGGTAAATATGTCTGCAATCATTTCATCTGTAGGACAGTAAACTAAGCTAACTAAGCTATTCTTTATAGCTTCACATATGAAATCATGTCTAATATCTATGTGCTCAGCTCTAGCATAAAACGTTGGATTTCTACCTAATTGTATACATCCTTGATTATCTTGAAATAAAGTATTGGTGTTTTTTGACATAGGCCTAAATTTGTAAAAAGCTTTCTTAGCCACATTGCTTTATTTGTAGCTTCACAGGCTGCCATATACTCTGCTTCTGTGGTAGAAAGTGCTACAGTTGGTTGCTTTCTTGAATTCCATGAAATTGCTCCTTGACAGTAATGAAAGGTGTATCCTGTGGTGGATCTTCTGTCTTCTAAATTTTGTCCCCAATCAGCATCATAGTATCCCCCCAGATCCTGTTCTGAATTCTTATAAGTGTATCTTAAGTTGTTATGATCTGCCGCTTGAATGTTTAAGTTAGATCAGTTTTTAGTCAAATCAATTAGTATATGTTTAGGTTATCAGTATATCAGTATTATCTATTATATCAGTAGCATTTGTCAGCAAATGAATCAGCAGATCCTTATCAGACAGAAATAGATATATTAGGTAGGATCTTATTGGGTGATGAAAATGCAATCAAATGAGTCATCAGCACAACTTACATTAGGAAATACAAATAGTCAGCATTGATTTGGCAAAATGTGTATAAGGAGCTGCTGGAACCTCAATAAAGATCAGTTCAAGTTTTAGTGAATACAATACTAGCTAAACTCCCTATTCCTCTACAACCCTTATACCAAGACTTGTAACATTGGTAGTAGCAATAACCAGAGACCTCCCTCCTGAAGAAAGAAGAAGCCTCCCTCAAGATGTCTGAAAATCAAGAATGGAAGAATGCTATGCAGTAAATCCTGGCCCAGCAGCAACAACAAGTAATGACCACCATGGCCCAAAGCCAGCAAAACCCTGTCAAGAGCAACTTTAGTGTGAAAGTCAACCAGTACCATCGTAGAGTCAATGAAAACCTGAGAACTTGGCTCTTCCAGATTGAAGAAGCTTTCAAGGCTAAGGGAATTGCTCCAGAAAGCAAGTTACATTATGCAGCCTCTTACCTGGCAGATGCAGCTTTACAGTGGTACCACAACAAGATCAGGTCATCCACCATGATGGGATGCTCTACAATCTCTACCTGGGATGAGTTTGTGCCAGATATTCAGGATGCCTTCAAACCTCCACACCAGCAGACTCTACTAAGAAGAAAGCTGAAGACACTCAGACAGAAAGGAATAGTCCAAGAGTACATCTATGAATATAGATGTCTACTTAGACAAATTGAAAGAATGGACCCTCTGGATCAAGTTGAATGCTTTATTGATGGGTTGAAAGAAAGAACTTGTAAGGAAGTGCATTATCAAAGACCTCAGACTATTGAAGAAGCCATCAAGATTGCCATTGACTATGACTCAGCCATGTTTGGAGTTGGAAGCCCACAATGACTAATCAGAGAGGCTACAATCTCTATGAAAGAAGACAATCAGAAACAGTGCCAATGGAAATAGATGCTATGCAGAAGAATCCTACCTCAAAAGAATGTAAGAAGAAAGGACTTTGCTTCAGCTGCCACCAGCAGGGTGATATTGCAAAGTACTGCCCTCAAAGAAGTAATGGACACAAGCCATCAAGAACCTTCAACTATAATGATGCCCTGGAGCAAAGTAGCATGGAGGATGAACTTGAAGAAGACTCAGAACTCACCTTCCATATGACAGTAGAATACCTTTCCCAGATGACCTCAAACTCAGGAAAGCTATTATACTTGAATGGAGTAATCAATGGAGTACCTGCCAAAATCACAATTGACTCCAGAGCATTGCACAAGTACTTGTCAGAACAATTTGCTTTGAAAGCTGGAATCAACTTGGAACCCACTAAATCAACTTCAGTCTCAACAGCTGATGGGAACTCTCACATAATCAACTGTATTACTCAGCCAGTAAGGATGAAGATCAACAACTATGAAGAAGATCTACAGGCCTATATATTTGGGAACTGCAAGTTTGACCTTGTAATTGGGATAGCCTGGCTATTTTGTTGTAATCCATCCATCAACTGGAGAACCCATGCTACTCAGATACAGAAGGACAACAAGACCTGGTAGCTATTAGCTGCCAGACTGGTTTTTAACTTGGTCAATTCCAGTGTGTGTGAAACAAGTGAACTTAGCAAGACACAGTTCTGTAGAGCACCAAGAAAAGACACCCAGATGTTCCTCATGGCAGTATTATAGGAGGACTCCTCTACACCAGTACCACAAAAAGTCCAGACTCTTTTGAAGGAATATTCAGACATATTTCCTGATGAACTTGTAAGCCTACCACCAGTCAGAGATGTAGATCATACCATTGACACAGGAAATAGCCCCTCAGTGAGTAAGACTCCTTACAGCATGAGTCCATTGGAGTAGGAAGAGATGAAGAGACAAATAGATCAGTTATTAGAGCAAGGATATATCAGACCCAGCAAGTCACCTTGGGGAGCACCAGTTCTTTTTCTGAAGAAGTAGGATGGAACTCTTAGGATGTGTATTGACTACAGAGCCCTCAACTCAGTTACCATGAAAAATAAATACCTCATACTGTTGTAAAAAAGTTGTATTTCCACCTAAATATTCATCTAACTTAGTCACTTAGATCATCACCTTCAAATCCTAGAGAATACTGACCAAATTCCTTGTTGGGATTTACTTGGAGTATTTTCACTAAAATACCACATACCCAGAACTTGAAAATTCTCAAAGTTGTCCAAACAGCCCCAAACTCTGCACACATGCTCTTGGGATCTTCCTTAACCTATTCTATGTGTTTGTAATGCCCAGACCATGTAAAAGTATAAATACTACTTTTACATTCAATAAATCACTAAGTGAAAACCACATAATCTACTTGTCATCTCAATCATTTCCAATATCTCCAAGACTCTTACAACACATACCTTGGATTGATGAGCTTTTGGACCAACTCAATGGAGCCACTATTTTCAGCAAGGTTGACCTCATGTCAGGATACAACCAGATTATGGTGAAGCCAGAAGATATCCGTAAGACAGCATTCAGGACCAGATATGGACATTACAAGTACTTAGTCATGAGTTTTGGCCTCACCAATGCCCCTGCAACATTCATGACCATGATGCAGACTGTCTTTCAGGAGTACTTTGACAAGCTTGTGATAATCTACCAGGATGATACACTGATATACAGCAAGACAGAAGAGGATCACGTGGTGCACATTGAAAAGGTCTTAAAGTAGCTAAGAGAGAACAAGCTATATGGCAAGCAAGCCAAGTGTGAATTCTTCAAGGAACACGTTGAATACCTGGGACACATAGTTACTAGCACAGGAGTGACCTTAGACCCTAAGAAGGTTGAAGTTATCAACAACCTGAAGCAGCCCCATAGCATATCAGAACTCAGATCATTCCTTGGAATGGTTCACTATTATCAGAGATTTGTCAAGAACTTTGCAAGTATTGCAGCCCCTTTAACTGATATCCTCAAGAATGACAACACCTATAAGTGGGACATAGCTTGTGTGACTGCCTTTCAGACACTCAAGAATGAACTTGCTAAACTACCAAGCTTAAGAATACCTGACTTCCAAAAAGAGTTTGCTCTGTGCACAGATGCTTCAGATTATGCAATTGGTGGAGTGTTGAGTCAAGAACATGAGGGAAACAACTACCCTGTTGCCTTTGAATCCAAGAAACTGAACTCAGCAGAACAAAACTATCCAGTGCATGAGAAGGGGACGCTTGCTATAATACACTGCTTGAAGACATGGAGATGCTATATTAAAGGAGTCAAATGCACTGTGAAGACTGATCATGCCTCCCTCAAGTATATATTTACTCAGAAGGTACTCTCTAGAAGAGTGACAAGATGGAGTGAATACATTCAGCAATTTGACTTAGAGATTGTCTACTGCCCTGGAAAAAACAACACGGTTGCTGATGCCTTATCAAGATTAGAACAAGTTACACAACTCAACTTGGTGCATGAATTAGATTGGCCCAGCCTATTACCAAAGAACTTGGAGGACCGAGTCATTCCTAATGAGGTGGATGAAGATATCAAGAAGATAATCCGGGATGGAGCCAGCAAATTTATAGTACAGGATGAAGCACTCTACAAAACTGTTGCTGGAAGCCCTGTTGCCTATTGCCCTTATGTTTCTTGCCTGGATTTAATAACTAAGCTACACAATGGATATGGACATCTTGGAGTTGAAGGAACCTATAGCCTTGTGAAAGCCAGAGCATGGTGGCCCAGAATGAAACAAGGCATTGAAAAGCTAGTGAAACATGCCCAAATTGCCAAATCAACCAAGGCCAACCACAGAGAATTGCCGAGCTTTTTACCTTGGAGCCTGTAAGACCATTTGAAAGATGGGGAATTGACTTTATTGGAAGACTGCCAACTACCAGGAAATGCAACTGTTGGATCCTAGTAGCAATTGACCATGCCATCAAATGGCCAGTTGCTAAAGCTGTACCTATAGCCAGTGAACAAGAAGTTGCAAGTTTCATCTACCATGAGATCCTTATGAAATTTGGATGCCCTGTAAAGATTCTATCCAGTAGAGGAGCAAACTTTATGGCCAAGATATTGGAAGCTTACCTGGAAATGCAGCAGATCAGACACATGAAAACCTCAGCATATCATCCCAGAACTAATGAAGTCACTGAGCGGTTTAATGGATTGTTTGGAAAAATGCTGACCAAGTATGCAAATGGAGTTGCCAGTAGATAGGATGAGTATATAGACCAAGCACTCTTTGCATGCAGAGTCAGAGTACACAATACCACCCAGCAATTGCCATTTTACTTAGTGTACGGATGTGAATCTAGGATTCCAGGAGATCTCACACAACCAAGGCTTACCGACACCTTAGAAGATGAACTCAGTCAGCCAAGTAGACACCAGCAACTGTAACAAAGACGTCAAGAGGCACAGATCAAAGTATCTCAAAGTGCAGAAAAGATGAAGCAGAGATTTGATAGGACTATAGCACCAGCAGCACTGATAGTTGGGAACTTTGTATTGCTAAGAAACAACACTTGAAAGAGGTTTGAGCCACAATGAACAGGACCATTTAAGATCAACAGAGAATGTCCATTTGCAACTTACCAACTAGTGGACAAACAAGGCAACACCCAGGAAGACTTAGTGCATAGGGACAGACTCAAGCTTGCAAGACTTGCTGATAATACTGAACCAACAAGATATTGGTATCACACAAAAAGAGATTCAGGAGAACCCTTTCAACCTTGGTAGGGGAGAATGATATGATCTGCCGCTTGAATGCTTAAGTTGGATCAGTTTTTAGTCAAATCAATTAGTATATGTTTAGGTTATCAGTATATCAGTATTATCTATCATATCAGTAGCATCAGTCAGCAAATAAATCAGCAGATCCTTATCAGACAGAAATGGATGTATTAAGTAGAACCTTATTGGGTGATGATGATGAGATCAAATGAGTCATCAGTCACAACCCACATTAGGAAATACAATAAGTCAGCAATTGATCTGGCAAAATGTATATAAGGAGCAGCTGGAACCTCAATAAAAATTAGTTCAAGTTTTAGAGAATACACTACTGGCTAAACTCCCTATACCTCTACAACTCTTATACCAAGACTTGTAACAAAGTAGGTATCAGCAGTTCCTTTTAGGTATCTAAAAATTTGCTTAACTGCTGCAATATGATCAGATCCATAGTTCTAATTATGTTGGTTGACAACTCCCACTGAAAATGAGATATCTGGACATGTTCCAAGCATGATATACATCAGACTGCTGACCATAGATTGATAAGGGAAGTCAGGGCTTCCAGATGGCACCAAGCTCTCTTGATTTGGCTAAGTTTTGACCAAGTTAAGGTTTGTCTCCATTAGGGTAGCTGCTGGTTTACAGTCTTCCATTTGGTACCTCTTTAGTATATCTTGAATATACTTGGATTGGCTTAGGGTCATAGTCTGGGTACTTCTGTTGATGGAGAACTTCATCCCTAGGTAGTAGTTGAGTCCTCTTAGATTGGACATCTTGAACTCCTTATCTAGGCTGGATTTAGTCTCTTCCAATGTTTTTATGTTATTGGTGACTGTAATAAGATCATCCACATATACAGCAAATAGAGCTGGATTGGCTCTATCTGGCTTATAGCTTATACTATAGTCAGCATTACTCCTTTTGAAACTCAAAGATTCCAAATAAAAATCTGTCTTGCAATTCCAGGCTCTTGGTGATTGTTTGAGACCATTTAGTGACTTTTTAAGCTTGCAGACCAAATGGGGGTTATCTTGGTCAACAAACCCATTGGGCTGGGCTATATACACATCCTCATCAAGTTCTGCATTTAAAAATGCAGTTTTTACATCCATTTGATGAATAAAAAACTTATATTTGGCTTCAATAGCTAATATTAAACTGATGGAAATAAGCTTGGCTACTGGTGCACAGGTCTCAGTATAGTCAAGTCCTGTTTTTTGAGAGTATCCTTTGGCCACAACTCTTGCTTTCTATCTTTTGGTTGTACCATCAGCCTTGTATTTTGTATTGATGACCTATCTGCATCCAATTAATTTTTGGTTGATTGGTAGTTTAACTAAGTCACAGGTTTGATTTTCCATCAGGGCCTGATATTCCTCAGTCATTGCAGATCTCCAAAACTTTGTCTGAGGGCTAATTAGGGCCTCTTTCACAGTCCAGGGTTCATCAATATGTACTGAATAGGCATAGTTGAAGTATATACCCTCATTGATATAGTAATTTGGACTATTTTTTGTCCAATTGGATCACTGAGCATTTGATACTGGTATGATCACTTCTGGGATATTCCTGGGCACTGATTCTGGCTGAACTATGGTTGTAGTGTCCTCTGGAGTGAAAAAATTCTCATTAGTTTGCTCTGATTCAATCCTGACAATTGGTGGACTTGAGATCAGATTTTTGTGATCATCTGATGTCACTTTTTGTAAAAATGTTGAATTTTCATCAAATAGTACATCCCTGTACTTGATCAGCTTCTTGGCTTTGGTATTGTAGAGTCTGTATGCTTTACTCTCATTGCTGTAGCTCAAAAATATGCATTTAACACTTTATGGCTCAAATTTTGACTGATTTCTAGGCAGTTTCTTGGCATATGCTGCAAACCCAAATATTCTTAGATGTTCTGCACTTGGTTTGTATCCATACCATGCTTTAAATGGAGTAGAATCACAAAGCATTCTGTTATAACTCCTATTTTTAAGGTATAGAGCAGTGGCAACTGATTCCGCCCAAAAATTGTAGGATAATTTTTGATCATGGATCATAGACCTTGCCATGTCAGTTATGGATCTGTTAGTACACTCTGCTACTCCATCTTGCTGTGGAGAGTATGGTACAGTAGTCTCTTGCTTTATCCCATGAATTTTGCAGATGTGAATCAAGAGTTTTAAGGTATACTCTGCACCATTGTTGGTGCGTATTTTTCTTGATTTTTTCACCAGTTTTTCTCTCCACCATGGCCTTAAAATCCCTGAACTTAGACAGAGCTTCTTCCTTTCTCTCCATGAAGTAGACCCATGTGTATCTTGTATAATCCTCAATAAAGGTGATTAAATACTTTATCCTGTCTAAGGATAAGTCTTGCATAGGTCCACACAAATATGAGTGAATTAGATCTGACTTTTTCTTAGTTTTGATCAACCCCAAGCTCCTGAATGATTGTCTGGCTTGTTCCCCATATATGCAGGCTTCACAGTGCTCCAAAATAGCTGGGGGATCAATTTTTACTCCAGAAATTGGCTGATCTTTGATCATATTGTGCATATAATCAAAATTGATGTGCCCAAATTTCCTGTGCCAAAGCATTTGTGTTACTTCATATAAGTTACTTATATTGGCTTCAAAAATGATGGAATATAAGTCAACTTGTATAGATTCTGATCTCTGATACCAAAAGCAATATAGGCACCATTCAATCAGTAATCTTGAATCCAGAATTGTCAAAGCTGAAACTGAGTCCTTCTGCAGTGGCCTTGCTTACAGATAATTGGTTCTTGGCTCTTTCCAGTGCATAGAGTACTTCTTTAAAGGTCAGTGTATGGCTTCCTTCACTGCTTCTTAGGTTTACTTGTATTGTTCCTTCTCCCACTGCATTGAGTGTTCTATAGTGACCCATGAAAACCTGCTTAATTGGAATCTCTTGATATTGGGTAAAAGTACTTTTTGGTATTTAAAGTGTTGAGATGCTCCAGATTCAATGTACCACATCTGAGAATCCTTGTTTGCAGTCATATTTAGTGCAGATATGAATAGTCTCTCTTCAGATGTTGCAGCAGTTCCATATTCAGGCATTTTCTGCTGAATATCTTTCTTCTTAAAGCACCAGTCTGATGTGTGTCCTTTCCTTTTGCAGTAGTTGTAAAACAAGCTGCTGCTGCCTTTGTAAGGTCTTGGGTACCTCCTTTGTTGGTTAACATTGCATATTAAATCACTTTCTTCTTCCTTCTTATTGGCACTGGATTTTCTTGATTCTTCATCCAGGAGCCTTCCAAATACATAATTTAAGGTCAAATCTTCCATTCTGGATTCTAGGGCTGATACAAGGCCATGAAACCTGTCATTCAGACTGTTCAGGATGGTAACTAGCACATCCTCATCAGCAGTTGGTACACCCACAGATTCCATCTCATCTACCAGCAGGGTAATTCTGTTAATTAGATTTTTCATTTCTTCTCCCGGCAGCATCTTTGTAGTAAAGTATTTTTGTCTCAGATACATCTTCTTGGCAGCTGAACATGACTGGTAGGTGTCTTCTCAAGCCTTTCAGGCATTCTTTGCCACTTTTGCGCTTGAGCATTGAGTTAGCAATTTGTCTTTAACATTAGGGCATATGCAATTAAGGGCACACTGTTCTTTCTTCTGGTACTCTAAGGCTTCCTCTCCCACATTAGTAGGGCATTCTTCTCTCATGACAATATCCCTAGAGCCTCTTTCTTGTAGCAGCATCTAAATCTTCACCTCCCACACTTGGTAGTTAGATCCATCCAACTTTTCAGCAGAGGGAAAAATTCCAGTAATAGCTGTGGTTTGCATGGCAGAGAGTGACAGCTTGGGGCTCATAACCTGTTGTGAGAGTGTTGGCAATATTGGAAGTGATTGGTAGAACAAGTAGATTATGTGGTACCCACTTATTGATTTATTGAATGTCAAAGTGGTATTTATACGCTTACATAGTTGTGGCATTACAAGCACATAGCATATATGAAGGAAGGTCCCAAGAACATGTGTGCAAAGTTTGGGGCTGTTTGGACAACTTTGAGAATTTTCATGTTCTGGGTACCTGGTATTTTGATGAAAATATTCTAAGTAAATCCCAACAAGGAATTTGGTCAGTATTCTCTAGGATATGAAGGTAAAACTTAGCAACTAAGTTAGGTGAATATTCAGGTGGAATTACATATTTCTACAACAGGGACCTTCCTTAACAATGTTGTAAAAATTTGTATTTCCACCTAAATATTCACCTAACTTAGTCACTTAGATCATTACCTTCAAATCCTGGAAAATACTGACCAAATTCCTTGTTGGGATTTACTTAGAATATTTTCACCAAAATACCAGGTACCCAGAACATGAAAATTCTCAAAGTTGTCCAAACAGCCCAAACTTTGCACACATGTTCTTGGGACCTTCCTTAACCTATTCCACGTGTTTGTAATGCCAAGACCAGGTAAAAGTATAAATAATACTTTTACATTCAATAAATCATTAAGTGAAAACCCCATAATTTACTTGTTCTCCCAATCACTTCCAATATCTCCAAGACTCTTACAACAAACAAACCCTACAAATTTGTTTGCTCTACTTTATCAAAAGTATTAATACCATACTTTGGAACAATAAATCTACAAGTGAATAACATGTAAATCCTGTAGTTTTCTGCATCACCTCCATTACTTCTCAGAATATTGCAACATTAACAAGATTGACTCATATCTAGAGGAGGTTGGGTTCCTTTACAGCACTGCAGATCAGAGAATAAATGTAGACCAGCTTTAAAAGGGATTAATTATCTTGGTACTTTATGTCAACAACCTAATAATAGCTACAAGTGACCAGGAGGCACTTAAACAGACAAGATCACAACTCTCCAGCAGGATTGAGATGCAATGTCATGAAAAATTTAGCTATTTTCTTGGAATCTCAGTCAAATCTAGAATGTCTATGCAGAAAACTGTTCTAAATTAGTCCAAGCACATCAGGAACACTCTTATTGGCTTTAAAATGGAAAATTGCAAACCAGGAGCAATCCTCATAGACAATCACCTGAAATTGTGCAAATCTTAACCAATTTCAGATGAAAAGAGCTCAGGCATGGACCAAAACCTATCCTATGAATTAATGATTAGAAGCATGATATACCTGATGGTATCTACATGTCCAAATATTGCAGTGGCATTGGGAATTGTCAGCTGATTCATGCAGCATTAAGGATCTGATCAAATTGCAGCCGTTAAGCAAATTCTCAGATATCTCTAAAGTGCCATTAATATGGTTTTGGGATGCTTTTGAGCAGCCAATAGGAAAATATTTATTGGCTATGAATATTCAGATTGGGGTAGAGATGTAATCAACAGATGCACTACTACTATGTATATATTTCTTTATGCTGGTGCAGCTATTGCTTGAAATTACAAGAAGCAACCAACTGTAGCCATATCTACAAGTAAGGCAGAATATATGACTGCTTTTCAAGCAACTCAGGAGGTGTTGTAATTTAAAAGTGTGTTGGAAATAAGGAATAAATCAAGAGATAATAATAATGATTGCATTATTGCCTATTCATAAAGAAGTGCAGTATCTATACCTTTGCGGGAGCAGTATAAATACAGCACCAAATAAGGAGGGTATCTTTACTTTAAGGAGCACTCTGTAGAAGCTTCAGAATCAGTACTTAGTCTATGATAAAAGTGCTAATTTGATCTTGACTATAGGGGAATAATCATAGGATTCTAGATCTGAAAGAAAGTAGCAAAGTTAGGGCTATAAATTAGTCCTACAGTGACTAGGACTAGTACAGAATTGCTGAGTGAGTTTTTAGCTGCTGGATGATACCACACAGTCCATTATTCTATCACTCCCCCTCAATAAATAAATTTCTTAATCGCAATTTCTCTCCAGAATTCTCAAATTGTGGCCTAGGTAGTGGCTTTATCAATGTATCTGCCATCTTTTTTTCAGTTGGGCAGCAAGCTATCTCTACTAAACTCCTTCTGCAGCTTCTTTTACAAAGTGGTGTCATATAACTATGTGCTTGGTACTGGCATGATTAGTAGAATTCCTAGCTGATGAAATACAGCTTTGATTATCCTTGTAGATACATGTTGGTTCATTTAAAGTGAAACCTTGGCCTTTGGATAATATCTGTAACCATATAGCCTCCTTAGTTGCTTGGCAAGCAGCCATGAATTCCGCCTCAGTTGTAGATAGGGCTACAAATGGTTGTTTCTTGCAATTCCAAGTAAAAACTGAACCAGCATATAGAATTACGTGCCCAGTGGTAGGGCATCTGTCAATTAGATCCCTACCCCAATCTGAATCACTATTGCCATTAAATCTTTGCCTATTGTCTGCTCTGGATAATTTCTGAACCATATTGATGGTACCTTGCACACATCTGCAGATTTGCTTAACTGCTGAAATCTGACCAGATGCATATTTATCCTGAGTTGACTGACTATTCCAACTGTCAATGTAATATATGGACTTGTACACACCCCTAGCTACATCAGCCTAACAACCATTGATTGATAGGGATTTCATTGGCCCATATATGAGCTGTTTTCATTCAGAACAAGCTGTGATTCAATCTATTTCAGATTATTGT
This sequence comes from Basidiobolus meristosporus CBS 931.73, assembly GCA_002104905.1. Classification (NCBI taxonomy): domain Eukaryota; kingdom Fungi; phylum Basidiobolomycota; class Basidiobolomycetes; order Basidiobolales; family Basidiobolaceae; genus Basidiobolus; species Basidiobolus meristosporus. The sequence goes on along the minus strand of MCFE01000395.1, from coordinate 48,797 downwards.
CCCAGGGGGTTGCTCCAGGCTTAAAATTTTTCATTTTGAAGCATCAAGAATGTCCCAAATCTACTTAGAGTGATTCAGCACAATATTTGGTGTAGATATGTCAGATTTGACTTTAATTTCAAGAAGATAGCTTGATATTCCAAGATCTTTCATCTTAAACCTGCTGATGAGTTGTCATTTTGTCTGTTTAAGTGCCCCTTGATCACTTATAGCTAATAGAAGATTGTCTACATAAAGTATTAGGATAATTATTCCCATTTTAAGCTGTTTCTGTTGAAATATTGGACTATTTGGTATCATTCAGCAGCTAAAAATTTACTTAACAATTCTGGGCTAGTCTTAGTCACTGTAGGACTCATTTACTGCCTTAACTTTGCCACTTTCTCCAGATATATGATCTTTTCACTATTCCCCTATAGTCAGGATCAAATTAGCACTACTACCAAACATTATGTACTAACCCTGAAACTGTTACAGAATGCTCCTGAATATTGAGAAACCCTCCCTACTTAGTGTTGCAGCTGTATTACTTCTACAAAGGTATAAATACTGAGCTTCTTTATGAATAAACAACAGTTCAACTATTATCACTATTTCTTGATAAGCTCCTTATATCCAAATCACTTCTTAAATTGCAACAGTTTCACACAGATACAGTGAACTGCAGTGCTACAAGGGAACCCAATCTCCTCTGGATATGTGTCAATCTTGTTTAACCATGCTTTGGGTGCCTGCTCAACCCCATAAAACAACCCCATAAAGAAGAGTTTGGTCCTGCAGGTGGATCAAATCTGGATAATCCATCAAGATCTGGCCAGGAGACTGCTGTAATACCAGCAGCTTGGAAATAATGACCATGTACACAATCTTACAATGGAATCATGATAGCAATTGGCTGATTTACAGCAAAATAAAGTTGAAAAACACAACCATGTTGCTAGAGTGTTTTGCCAAGGGTGGCATGGCATTGTTGTGGTGCTGGTCTGCTAAAACTATTTGAGTGGATCTAACTAGCCAATATATCCAAATGCCTTATATGGCAAAAAACTTGATGGTGTTTTGATGGCCTCTCTGCCAGCCTTGGATGGCAGTATTATGGCAGTATGGTGGCCTACAGCTAGCTCCATGTAATGCTGCCATATCAATTTTCCAAATGGTATTTCCTTTATCTACCTCCCCTTGTGTATTCCATATATCCCACTGTAGAATCACCCCTCTTTATTTGCTTACCCACTGCTACCTTAGGTATTCCACATATAGTTTGAGTTAAAAAAAACTATAGCTTCCTGCTTACTGTTGTGACAAGTTTTGGTATAAGAGTTATAGGGGAATAGGGAGTTTAGCTAGTATTGTATTCACTAAAACCTGAACTGATTTTTATTCAGGTTCCAGCAGCTCCTTATATATATTTTACCAGATCAATTGCTGACTAATTGTATTTCCTAATGTAGGTTGTGGCTGATGACTCATTTGATTGCATCATCATCACCGAATAAGATCCTACTAAATATCTATTTCTGTCTGATAAGGATCTGCTGATTCATTTGCTAACTAATGCTACTGACTTGCTAGATAATACTGATATACTGATAACCTAAACATATACTAATTGATTTGACTAAAAACTAATCTAACTTAAACATTCAAGCAGCAGATCATAACATTCACCCCTACCAAGGTTGAGAGGGTTCTCCTGAATCTCTTTTCTTGTGATACCAATATCTTGATGGTTCAGTATTATTAGCACGTCTTGCAAGCTTGAGTCTGTCCCTATGCACTAAGTCTTCCTGGTTGTTGCCTTGTTTGTCCACCAGTTGGTAAGTTGCAAATGGACATTCTCTGATGATCTTGAATGGTCCTGTCCATTGTGGCTCAAACTTCTTCCAAGTGTTGTTTCTTAACAATACAAAGTTCCCAACTGTCAATGCTTCTGGTGCTATAGTCTTATCAAATTGCTGCTTCATCTTTTCTGCACTTTGAGATACTTTGGTCTGTGCCTCTTGACGTCTTTGTTCCAGTTGCTGTTGTCTACTTGGCTGACTGAGTTTATCTTCTAAGGTGTCTGTAAGCTTTGGTTGTGTGAGATCTCCTGGAATCCTTGGTTCACATCCATACACTAGGTAAAAGGTGATTGCTGGGTGGTGTTGTGTACTCTGACTCTGCATGCAAAGAGTGCTTGGTCTATATATTCATCCCATCTACTGACAACTCCATTTGCATTCTTGGTCAGCATTTTTCCAAATAATCCATTAAACCGCTCAGTGACCTCATTAGTTCTGGGGTGATATACCAAGGTTTTCAAGTGTCTGATCTGATGCATTTCCAGGTAAGCCTCTAATGTCTTTGCCATAAAGTTTGCTCCTCTATCAGATAAGATCTGGTAGATGAAACTTGCAACTTCTTGTTCACTGGCTATATGTACAGCTTTAGCCACTGGCCATTTTGTGGCATGGTCAATTGCTATTAGGATCCATCAGTTGCATTTCCTAGTAGTTGGCAGTCTTCCAGTAAAGTCAATTCCACATCTTTTAAATGGTCTTACAGGCTCCAAGGTAAAAAGTTCAGCAATTCTCTGTGGTTGGCCTTGGTTGATTTGGCAACTTGGGCATGTTTCACTAGCTTTTCAATGCCTTGTTTCATTCTGGGCCACCATGCTCTGGCTTTCACAAGGCTATAGGTTCCTTCAATTTCAAGATATCCATATCCATTGTGTAGCTTAGTTATTAAATCCAGGCAAGAAACATAAGGGCAATAGGCAATAGGGCTTCCATCAACAATTTGGTAGAGTGTTTCATCCTGTACTGCAAATTTGCTGGCTTCATCACGGATTATCTTTGTGATATCTTCATCCACCTCTTTGGGAATGGCTTGGTCCTCCAAGTACTTTGGTAATAGGCTAGGCCAGTCTGATTCATGCACCAAGTTGAGTTGTGAAACTTGATCTAATTTTGATAAGGCATCAGAAACCTTGTTGTTTTTTCCAGGGCAGTAGACATTCTCCAGGTCAAATTGATGATTGTATTCACCCCATCTTGTCATTCTTCTAGAGAGTACCTTCTGAGTAAATATATACTACTGGGAGGCATGATCAGTCTTCACAGTACATTTGACTCCTTCAATATAGCATCTCCATGTCTTCAAACAGTGTATTAAAGCAAGCATCTCCTGCTCATGCACTCAATAGTTTTGTTTTGCTGAGTTCAGTTTCTTGGATCCAAAGGCAACAGGTAGTCCTTTCCCTTGTGTTCTTGGCTCAGCACTCCACCAATTGCATAATATGAAGCATCTGTGTACAGAGTGGACACTTTTTTGAAGTCTGGTACTCTTAGGCTTGGAAGCTTAGCAAGTTCTTTCTTGAGCGTCTGGAAGGCAGTCTGACAAGCTATGTCCCACATGTTGGTATTGTCTTTCTTGAGGATATCAGTTAAAGAGGCTGCAATACTTGCAAAAGACTTGACAAATCTCCAATAATAGAAAGCCATTCCAAGGAATGATATGAGTTCTGATATGCTATGGGGCTGCTTCAGGTTGTTGATAACTTCAACCTTCTTAGGGTCTAAGGTCACTCCTGTGCTAGTCACTATGTGTCCCAGGTATTCAACATGTTCCTTGAAGAATTCACACTTGGCAAGCTTGCCATATAGCTTGTTCTCTCTTAGTTTCTTCAAGACCTTTTCAATGTGCACCAAGTGATCCTCATCTGTCTTGCTGTATATCAGTATATCATCTAGGTAGATTATGACAAACTTGTCTAAGTACTCCTGGAAGACAGTCTGCTTCAGGGTCATGAAAGTTGCAGGGGCATTGGTGAGGCCAAAACACATGACTAAGTACTTGTAATTGTTGCAATTTAAGAAGTGATTTGGATATAAGGAGCTTATCAAGAAATAGTGATAATAGTTGAACTATTGTTTAATCATAAAGAAGCTCAGTATTTATACCTTTGTAGAAGTAATACAGCTGTAACACTAAGTAGGGAGGGTTTTTCAATATTCAGGAGCATCCAGTAGCAGTTTCAGGGTTGGTACATAATGTTTGGTAGTAGTGCTAATTTGATCCTGACTATAGGGGAATAATAAAAAGATCATATATTTGGAGAAAGTGGCAAAGTTAAGGCAGTAAATGAGTCCTACAGTGACTAAGACTAGTCTAGAATTGCTAAGTAAGCTTTTAGCTGCTGAATGATACCAACTAGTCCAATATTTCAACAATCCCCCTCAACTAAATAATTTCTTAATCCCAATTTCTCTCTAAGGATCTCAAACTGTGGTCTAGCTAGTGGTTTTGTCAATATGTCTGCCACCATTTTGTCAGTTCGGCAGTAAACTAACTCCACTAAGTTATTTTCTAGAGCTTCCCTCACAAAGTGATGCTGTATATCAATGTGCTTAGTTCTGGCACAATTAGTAGGATTTCTAGCTAATGAAATACAACTTTGATTATCCTTGTAAACACATGTTGGTTCATCTGAATCAAAACCTAAGTCTTTGAATAATTTTTGTAGCCATAAAGCCTTCTTAGTTGCTTGACATGCAGCCATATATTTGGCTTCAGTTGTAGATAGGGCCACAGTTGGTTGTTTCTTGCAATTCCAAGTAATAGCTGCACCAGCATAAAGAAATACATAGCCTGTGGTAGAGCATCTGTCAATCAGATCCCTACCCCAATCTGAATCACTATAACCATCAAATTTTTGCCTATTAGCTGCTCCAGAGTATCCCAGTACCATATTTATGGTACCTTGTAGATATCTGAAAATCCGTTTAACTGCTGCAATTTGATCTGATCCATAATTCTGCCTGAATTGACTGACTATTCCAACTGCCACTGCAATATCTGGGCGTGTGGACACCATCAAGTACATTAAGCTACCAACCATTGATTGATAGGGAAAGTTTTGGTCCATATATGAGCTGTTTTCATCTATAACTGGCTGAGATTTGCTTAATTTCAGGTTATTGTACATAGGGGTTACTGCAGGTTTGCAATTTTCCATTTTGAAGCGTCTAAGAATGTCCCTGATGCACTTAGACTAACTCAGCACAGTTTTCTGCATAGGTATGTCAAATCTGACCTCAATTCCAAGAAAATAACTCAATTTTCCAGGATCTTTCATCTCAAACTTGCTGAAGAGATCTGATTTAGTCTGTTTAAGTGCCTCTTGGTCACTTGTAGCTATAATTAGGTTGTCCACATAAAGAACTAGGATGATCACACCCTTTTTGAGCTGTTTTACATATATTCTGTGATCTGCAGTGCTACAAGAGAAACCAATTTCCTCTAGATTTATGTCAATCTTGTTATACCATGCTCTGGGTGCCTGCTTAAGCCCATACAACAATTTTCTAAGTTTGTACACCTTATGGGGGCCATTTGGATTGGTAAAACCTTCTGGTTGCTCCATATATATAGTTTCTTGCAGATCCCCATTTAGAAAGGCTGTTTTGACGTCCATTTGGTGTAGATCTAGACTGTGTAGAGCTGCCAGAGCTAGAACTGTCCTAATAGAGTTAAACTTGGCAACCGGAGCAAATGTTTCCTTAAAGTCTAGTCGCTGGATCTGGAAATAGCCTTTAGCTACCACTCTAGCCTTGTACTCATCAACAGCATCATTTGAGGTTATCTTGTTCTTGTAGACCCATCTACATCCTATTGGCTTTCTCCCATTTGGTAAATCTACCAGTTCCCATGTTTTTGCCTTGATCAGTGATTAGTACTCCTCCTGCATGGCTTGTTGCCACATAGTAGCATCTGGACTTTGCATTGCCTGTTCCAGATTCTGAGGTTTGACACATAATGCAAGATACGCTTCTTCATGATCATTGGATGTCTGCCACCAGGATCCAGAGGCATTTCTTATTCTAGTAGTTCTCCTATCTGGGATAATCTGCTCTGATCTGGAACTGGTAGAAGTATCTTCCATATCTGGCTGGATTTGGTACGTATCTTCTTCATTAGTGTTGATTGCATCATCAGGCAGCTGGCCAATGATTTCTGTGGCTTTATGATCTGAATTCTCCTCAAATACAATGTCCCTGCTCTTGATCAGCTTCTGAATTTTGCCATCATACACTCAATACCCTTTAGTATCTTCAAAATACCCAAGAAAGATCCCTTTCCTACTCTTTGGTTCCAACTTTGAGCGTTTTTTGTCAGGGATGTGACAAAAAACATCACTGCCAAAGATCCTGAGGTGCTGGAGATCTGGTTTTTTGCCTGTATATGCTGCAAAGGGTGTAGATTCACGTAGTGCCGTTGTTGGGCATCTGTTCTTGATGTATACAGTGGTAGCAACAGATTCAGCCCAAAACTTGTAGTCCATTCCCTTATCATGTAGCATAGATCTTCCCATCTCTACTATCATTCTATTTGCACGTTCTGCTACTCCTTTTTTCTGCAGAGTATGAGGAACAGTAGTCTGTTGAAGTATACCAGTAGATGTGCAGTATGTTGCAAACTCTTTTGAGCAGTATTTTCCTCCATTATCACTTTGTAGCACCTTCAATTTACACCCAGTTTGTGTTTCTGTCATGTTCTTGAAGTGCTTAAACGTCTCTAAAGCTTCATCATTTGTTTTGAGGAAGTACACCCATGTATATCTTATCTTGTCATCAATAAACGTCATAAAGTATCTCTTGGCTCTAAAGGACAGTGTTCTCATGGGGCCACATATGTCTGAGTGTACAATAGCTAGTATTTTGGTGGTATTGATGCCTCCTGAGCTCTTGAAATGTTGCCTAGCGTGTTTGCCATATGAACATCCCTTACAGACATTCTATTTGATTGGAATTGTGTAATTTAGGCCCAAAACTAGTTGATTTTTCACCAATTGGCTCATTTTCTGTTCCCCTATGTGTCCTAGCCTCCTATGCCATGTCCCCCAGCTGGTTTCATCAGTTTCAGCAATGTTGACATGCTCAGGTACAACGATCTTGCATTGTAACTTGCATATATTGTGATATCTGATTCCCAAAACTAATTTTTGTCCATTTTCACTCAACATTGAGCAGCTCAGCTTAGTAAAAACAAATTTCAGTCCCTGAGTAGTTGCTTTACTGACTGAGAGTAGGTTCTTAGCTATTCCAGGTACATAGAGTACGTCAGTCAGTTTTGCTGTTGTTGCCCCTGAGTTATCACTCATATTTAGCTGTAAGCTGTTGGTAGCTTCTAATGCAGAGTTATCTCCCAGATAAACCTTTCTTACGGGAATAGTCTTTAAGTTGCTCAACCAATTCTTTATACCACAAATATGCTATGATGCTCCAGAGTCAATATACCATTCATTACTTTGGTTATTTGCACTCTCTTGTACAGTTACAAATAACTGTTCATCAGTAGTTGTATGGTTTGCCTGCTCTAGTTTCTGTTTTTGGTCTGCTTGTTTCTTCTTGCATTCTCTTGCCCAGTGTCCTGGCTTTTTACAGTAGTTACAGCAGCCAGGTTTTCTTTGGTTTTGTTGCTTTCCCTTCTTTTCTGTGTATCTTTCTGAACTGAATAAAGCATTATCTTCAATTTTCTCTGCTTGATCATTACATCTGAGTACTTCATGGAGAAGTCTTCTTTTTACATAGTCTAAAGTTAAGTTGTCTTCTCTGCTTTCAAAAGAAAGTATGAGTGGCTCATACTTGTCTGCTAGGCTGCAAAGCAGACAGAGTATCTTTTCTTCATCATCTTCACCAGCATTAATACTGTAAAGTTCTTCTGTAAGTGTCTCCATTCTGTTAATGAGTTGTAGCATGTCATCATCTGGCTTCTTCCTCATGTTGAAGAACTTTTGTTTCAAATAAAGCTTGCTTGATACTGACTTTGCTCTAAAGATCTTCTCTAAGGATTCCCATGCTGCTTTGGCAGTATTTGAGGCATGGATTTGTCCAATGAAGGAATCTTGCACATTGATGAATATGGTATTGAAGGCCTTTCTCTCCTTCCGTTGAAACTTCTCCAAATCTTCTGCTGTTCCTTTGGGCTCAACTTCCTTTCCTGTTACTATGTTCCAAAGCTTTCTTTCCTCAAGATGGATCTGCATCTTGATTCTCCAAAGTCTGTAGTTCTTCCCATCAGACCTCCCCTTTACAGGGAAGATGTTGGAGTTGCTCTGTTTGCTGGTAGAAGTCATCATTAGAATTGATTAAGGCAATCAGGGCTCATAACCTGTTGCAATTTAAGAAGTGATTTGGATATAAGGAGTTTATCAAGAAATAGTGATAATAGTTGAACTATTGTTTATTCATAAAGAAGCTCAGTATTTATACCTTTGTAGAAGTAATACAGCTGTATCACTAAGTAGGGAGGGTTTCTCAGTATTCAGGAGCATTCTGTAACAGCTTCAGGGTTAGTACATAATGTTTCGTAATAGTGCTAATTTGATCCTGACTATAGGGAAATAATAAAAAGATCAAATATCTGGAGAAAGTGGCAAAGTTAAGGCAGTAAATGAGTCCTACAGTGACTAAGACTAGTCTAGAATTGTTAAGTAAATTCTTAGCTGCTGAATGATACCAGATAGCCCAATATTTCAACAATAATGTTCATATCTGGTCCTGAATGCTGTCTTAGGGAAGTCTTCTGGCTTCACCCTTATCTGGTTGTATCCTGACCTGAGGTCAATCTTGCTGAAAATAGTGGCTCCATTAAGTTGGTCCAAGAGCTTGTCAATCCAAGGTATGGGGTACGCATTCTTCATGGTAACTGAGTTGAGGGCTCTGTAGTCAATGCACATCCTAAGTGTTCCATCCTTCTTTTTCACAAAAAGCACTGGTGCTCCCCAAGGTGACTTGCTGGGTCTGATACATCCTTGCTCCAATAGGTGATCAATTTGTCTCTTCATTTTCTCCAATTCCAATGGACTCATTCTGTAAGGTGTCTTGCTCACTGGAGGGCTATCTCCTGTGTCAATGGCATGATCCATGTCTCCAACTGGTGGTAGGCTTACAAGCTCATCTGGAAACACATCTGAATATTTCTTCAGGAGAGTCTGGACCTGCTGGGGTGCTGGTGTAGCGGAATCCTCCTGTAATACAGCCATGAGGAACATCTGGGTACCTTTTCTAAGTGCTCTACAGAACTGGGTCTTGCTAAGTTCACTTGTCTCACACATAATGGAATTGACCAAGTTGAAATCCAGCCTGGCAGTTAATAGCTCATAGGTCCTGTTATACTTGTGGATCTGAGTTGTATGGGTTTTCCAGTTGATTGATGGATTACAACAAAATAGCCAGGTTTTTCCAAGTATAAGGTCAAACTTGCAGCTCCCATATATATATAAGCCTGTAGGTCTTCTTCATGGTCATTGATCTTCATTCTTACTGACTGAGTAATATGGTTGATTATGTGAGTTCCCATCAGCTGTTGAGACTGAAGTTGATTTGGTAGGTTCCAAGTTGCTTCCAGCTTTCAGAGCAAATTGCTCTGACATGTACTCATTTGATGCTCCTGAGTCAATCATGATCTTGGCAGGTCATCTGGGATGGATATTCTTCTGTCATGTGGAAGGTGAGTTCTGAGTCTTCTTCAAGTTCATCTTCCATGTTACTATGCTCCATGGCCTCAATATGGTTAAAGGTTCTTGATGGCTGGTGTCCATTTCTTCTCTGAGGGCAGTACTTTGCAATATGTCCTTGCTGGTGGCAGCTGAAGCAAAGTCCTTTCTTCTTACATTCTTCTGAGGTAGGATTCTTCTGCCTAGCGTCTATTTCCAGTGGTACTGCTTCTGACTGTCTTCTTTCATAATGATTGTAGCCTTTCTGATTAGTCACTGTAGGCTTCCCAACTCCAAACATTGCTGAGTCATAGTCAGTGGCAATCTTGATGGCTTCTTCAATTGTCTGAAGTCTTTGATAATTTACTTCCTTGCAAGTACTTTCTTTCAACCCATCAATAAAGTATGTAACTTGATCCAGGGGGCCCATTCTTTTAATTTGTCCAAGTAGACATCTCTACTCATAGATGTATTCTTGAACCATTCCTTTCTGTCTGAGTATCTTTAACTTCAATCTTAGTAGTGTCTGCTGGGGTGGAGGTTCAAAAGCATCCTGAATTTCCAACACAAGCTCATCCCAGGTAGAGATTGTAGAGCATCCCATCATAGTAGCTGGCCTGATCTTGTTGTGGTACCACTGTAAAGCTGCATCTGCCAGGTAAGAAGCTGCATAATGCAACTTGCTTTCTGGAGCAATTCCTTTAGCTTTAAAAGCTTCTTCAATCTGAAAGAGCCAAGTTCCTAGGTTTTCATTGACTCTGCCATGGTACCAGTTGACCTTCACACTAAAGTTGCTCTTGACAGGGTTTTGCTGGCTCTGAGCCATGGTAGTCATTCCTTGTTGCTATTGGCTGAGGATCTGGAGTAACTGTTGCTGTTGGTTCAGGATTTGCTGCATGGCATTCTCCATTCTTGATTGTCCAACATCTTGAGTGTGATTTCTTCTTTCTTCAGGAGGGAGGTTTCTGGTTATTGCTGCTACCAATGTTACAAGTCTTGGCTTAAGAGTTATAGAGGAATAGGGAGTTTAACTAGTATTGTATTCACTAAAACTTGAACTGATTTTATTGAGGTTCCAGCAGCTCCTTATATACATTTTACCAGATCAATTGCTGACTAATTGTATTTCCTAATGTAGGTTGTGGCTGATGACTCATTTGATTACATCATCATCACCCAATAAGATCCTACTAAATATCTATTTCTGTCTGATAAGGATCTGCTGATTCATTTGCTGACTAATGCTACTGACATGCTAGATAATACTGATATACTGATAACCTAAGCATATACTAATTGATTTGACTAAAAACTGATCTAACTTAAACATTCAAGCGGCAGATCATAACACTATCCTCTGCAAATTTACACTCCTGCCTCAATTGACATATTTCTATTACCTCAACTTTACAGCTTTTTAGTGTGAGACTTGCAAAGTTGCCATATATGTTGCACTGCTGGAAACAAATACATTCTGCAAACATATGCATGGCTGCTGCCACTTCTACCATGAATTCCTCCTAAATATCTGCAAAGAGCTTTTTGGTATTTAGCCAATATATTCCTTTTCCTGGTTGGATTCTAGTCCCCCTTATAGATATGTGCAGGCTCTTTGTTGTATGAATTCTGTAATGATTGGTGCAGAAGTTGGCTTGTGACCAAGAGAAGTCTGGCAAACCTTGGTGGAGTACTGCTAATAAAAATCAGCTGCTTGTTGCACCAAACCCAACCTTGCATTACTTAACTGATTACCCACGCATTGGGACTGTATAGCTTCTTAATGCCGTAGGCATAGATTTCACTATGTGTACATCTGTCTTCAATATTTCCAACTTTTCCTGGCTGTCCTCCATGCACCAACTCATTAAATCCATGCTAGACTTGCTGGTAATGTTCTTGATGAGATTGGGATATGGTAGTATCTGCAACTTGACTTGTCTTCCCATCTCCCCACATATCTGCTCCATAGGAAACTCCCAAAAAGTGAAGCAAGGACCAATATTTGCCACACATCAAGCATGACAGAGTAGATAATGGATATAGTAGCGGCAGAAATCTACATGCTAAGCTTTATGTCTCTAAAATTGCTGCTCAAATCCCATTACAAACTCCTTACACAACAGCTGTAGATGTGTCAAGTTGGCATCAGTGATCTGCATCTGGATGAATATCCTACAATGCCCGCATATGACTCCCAATGCTTCCAATGTACTCTTGGTAAGAATGGCTTCTGAATGCCACTTGAATAAATACCTATCCAGTTCATCCAGTCTTTGAATTTGTATTGTTGCTTATTTGTATAACTATTGATTGGGGCCATTGAGAAGTACTTAGGGTTGCAAATACTTAGTAATATTTTACCAATTCTTTCAAATTTCCCAGGTATCTTGATGGGCTCATTTAGCTTGAAATGCCCCATCTACAACTTGGTCATCAGTATGGGGATATTGATGAGAAGCAAATGCTCCAACAGATACCATCTATCTTAAGTATTTCTGGTTTCCAATTAAATCCGTATTTTAGTCAACAGCTGATAGCTTGCTAACTTTGCTGAAATTGCATGCTGACTTCTGTATGCTTGCTCTGTGGGAAAGAATGTTCTTAGTGTTGGCATTTGGATAATAATAATGTGTGTGCATTATGGAATAAGCCCCCTGCATCTCACACATTTGACAGCAATACCATCCAGTGTGCCAAAAAAAGACTGCTATCTTGCTGATAGCTGGGTTATCTCTAATGCAGATAAGAATATGTGCTTCAACATGATGGCCATTTTCTGTTGTCCTGTAAGAAAGCATACAAAATTCATCCAGCAATGTATACAGGCAGCTATCCAGTGTAATTTAGGCCCAGACACCAGTGAAACTACTATCAGATTATGGCTCTGATACCCAAGATAGGTGGCAGATTCAGGTGGACAAGAATCAGTGACCATCAGGACTTGCCAGTAGAGTACTTGTCTAATGAGAATCCATCAGGTGCTAAGGCAAAGGCATGGTCTTACATACCTTCAAGGTAGCCCTTGCGTCTTAGCTGTTTGTAATGTTTGCCATCAAATACATTGGATATGTTTGTGCCTGATTGATACTGTGTGTGGTACTTTATATCTTTGCAATATTTGTTGGACTGCATGAGCTTCTTTAGACAGGGTATTACTTGAATACATCCAGAGTGTGAACAATGTTTCCTCTCTATGGTGGTGGATTCCCAATAGTTTGGACATGTTGCAATGGTGGCATTTTTGGATTTGAATGCCATGCAACTATTAACACATGCTGGAATTAGAACAGTCTCTAAGTCATACGTTGCCAGCCGCATGACATTTGTCCACTTGTATCCTGTACATAGTAAGTTGCATCCTGGAATAATTTTGGCAAGGAGTAGTAGTAGATCCTCAAAGCCCCTGTTACTGATATTAGTGGAGGCGCACCACTGCTCTAGCTACAACATTACATCATTTACCAGTAGATAAGCTACTTGGCTCACTTGGCTCCATAAAGTATCCTTGGCATTTGCTTTAATGGGTGTTGTCTTATTGCATATTGGGATTTGACCAGGCTCATGTGCAATAGTGTTGTTATGGAAGATACACTCATAATCCATCAGTGAGCCTTCTTTGTCAGAGCTTTCACTCTGCATGCCATATTCAGAAGGCTGCAGTGGGCCTAAAGGTGTCACAAACTCACCTTACTCAGTTTGCGCAAGGTGACAAAGATGGCCAGGTGCCAATATAAAGATATCAACTGTCCAGCTAGATATTATTGGTACTGTAGCTACTGGTGAATGGTCATATATGACTTATGTGGCAAAACACTGGCTGTGGTCTTTGTAATACTTCCTATGCTGTCAGCATGCTTCATGGCTGAGACGCTTACTATGACAGCCACATGATATTTTTTATCTTCTCTTACCACATTCAATCAAAGAAGTCTTGTCAATGGGGCAAAAAGCTTGATCTTCAACATTGTAATGCTATTATATCACTCTTTGGTCAATACTCATGTGAATTTAAGGCAATCTAGTACTTTAGACATTGCACCTACATGAATGTTAGATTCAATGATGTCCCATCATAGTAAGCACTATAAATAAAGCTGTGGCACCACATACACATGTATATGTAACTCTATTTCCCCTTTGTCTTGACTCACTTCCATATATATGCCACCAAAAAGTAGAGCAAAGTGGTCTGGTTCCCAATCAAGCCCTACTGCAGATGGCTGCAGAAGAACAGCTGGACAACAGCTTGCTTTGACATTCAGTGCAACAACCAGTGAGCATCCAAAAAAGGCCATGTTGACAGTGTGCCCACTGAAGGTAATAATGCAGACTCCTCAGGCTTTCAGTCAAGTTGGGAATTGATAACATCTGTGCAGCTGCAAGCTGACTAATATACTTAGGCAGATGAGAATGTAACAAATGCAGTACCTTCAGTTGAAGGCCTGCAAGTGGCCATCATAACATCACCACCACCAATATTGCCAAGCATGTTGTCAGTGCATATAAAAGTATTAATGAAGCAATAGGTGTGGTGGCTAATAAGACAGATGCAATGGCCCAGAGAAATCAGGAAATAGTCCAGAAACATGATGAGTGGATAATACATATAGAGCAATCAGCATCCCAAGCAAGAAAGCAGTATCATTACTGTGTTATGATCTGCCACTTGAATGTTTGAGTTTGATAAGTTTTTAGTCAAATCATTTAGTTATATGTTTTGGTTATCAGTATAGCAGTATTATCAATCAAATAAGCAGCATTAGTCAGCAAATGAATCAGCAGATCCTTATCAGACCAAAATAGATATATTAATAGGATCTTACTGGGTGATGATGATGCAAGCAAATGAGTCATCAGCCACAGCCTACATTAGGAAACACAATCAGTCAGCAATTGATCTGGCAAAATGTATATAAGGAGCTGCTGGAACCTCAATAAAATCAGTTCAAGTTTTAGTGAATACAATACTAGCTAAACTCCCTATTCCTCTACAACTCTTATACCACAACTTGTAACATTGGTAGCAGCAATAACCAGAAACATCCCTCCTGAAGAAAGAAGAAGCCTCCCTCAAAATGTCCAAAAGTCAAGAATGGAAGAATGCTATGCAACAAATCCTGGCCCAGCAAAAGTTACTCCAGATCCTTAGCCAGTAGCAACAAGGAAGGACTACCATGGCACAAAGCCAGCAAAACCCTGTCAAGAGCAACTTTAGTGTGAAAGTCAGCCAGTACCATGGTAAAGTCAATGAAAACCTGGGAACTTGGCTCTTCCAGATTGAAGAAGCTTTCAAGGCTAAGGGAATTGCTCCAGAAAGTAAGTTACATTATGCAGCCTCTTACCTGGCAGACACAGCTTTGCAGTGGTACCACAACAAGATCAGGTCAGCCACCATGATGGGATGCTCTACAATCTCTACCTGGTATGAGTTTGTGTTGGAAATATCAGGATGCTTTTGAACCTCCACACCTTTAGGCACTACTAAGAAGAAAGTTGAAGGCACTCAGACAGAGGGGAATGGCTCAAGAGTACATCTATGAATATAGATGTCTATTGGGGCAAATTGAAAGAATAGACCCTCTGGATCAAGTTGAATACTTTATTGATGGGTTGAAAGAAAGAATGCTTAAGGAAGTGAATTATTGAAGATCTCCGACTATTGAAGAAGGCATCAAGATTGCCATAGACTATGACCCAGCTATGTTTGGAGTTGGGAAGCCCACAATGACTAATCAGAGAGGCTACAATCTCTATGAAAGAAGACAATCAGAAGCGGTGCCAATGGAAATAGATGCTATGCAGAAGAATCCTACCTCAAAAGAATGTAAGAAGAAAGGACTTTGCTTCAGCTGCCACCAGCAGGGAGATATTGCAAAGTACTGCCCTCAGAGAAGAAATGAACGCTAGCCATCAAGAACTTTTAACCATATTGAGGCCATGGAGCATAGTAAAATGGCAGATGAACTTGAAGAAGACTCAGAACTCATCTTCAATATGACAGAAGAATAACTATCCCAGATGACCTCAAACTCAGGAAAGCTATTATACTTGAATGGAGTAATCAATGAGGTACCTGCTTAGATCATGATTGACTCAGGAGCATCACATGAGTACATGTCAGAGCAATTTGCTTTGAAAGCTGGAATCAACTTGGAACCCAACAAATCAACTTCAGTCTCAACAGCTGATGGGAACTCTCATATAATCAACCCTATTACTCAGCCAGTGAGGATGAAGATCAATGACTATGAACAAGATCTACAGGCCTATATATTTGGGAGCTGCAAGTTTGACCTTGTACTTAGGAAGACCTGACTATTTTGTTGTAATCCATCAATTAACTGGAGAACCCATGCTACTCAGATCCAGAAGAACAACAAGTCCTGGTAGCTATTACCTGCCAGACTGGTTTTTAACTTGGTCAAATCCAGTGTGTGTGAAGCAAGGGAGCTTAGCAAGACACAGTTCTGTAAAGCACTAGGAAAAGTTGCCCAGATGTTCCTCATGGCAGAATTGCAGGAGTATTCCTCCACTCCAGTAGCCCAGAAGGTCCAGACTCTTTTGAAGGAATATTCAGATGTATTTTCAGAAGAGCTTGTAAGCCTACCACTAGTCAGAGACATGGATCATGCCATTGAAACAGGAGATAGCCCTCCAGTGAATAAGACACCTTACAGAATGAGTCCATTGGAGTTGGAAGAGATGAAGAGACAGATAGATCAGATACTGGAGCAAGGATATATCAGACCTAGCAAGTCACTTTGGGGAGCACCAGAACTTTTTGTGAAGACAAAGGATGGAACACTTAGGATGTGCATTGACTGCAGAGCCCTCAACGCAGTTACTGTGATGAATAAATACCCCATACCTTGGATTGATGAGCTCTTGGACCAACTCAATGGAGCCACTATTTTCAGGAAGATTGACCTCATGTTAGGATACAACCAGATAAAGGTGAAGCCAGAAGACATCCCTAAGACAGCATTCAGGACCAGGTATGGACATTACAAGTACTTAGTCATGAGTTTTGGCCTCACCAATGCCCCTGCAACATTCATGAACCTGATGCAGACTGTCTTCCAGGAGTACTTAGACAGGTTTGTCATAATCAACCTAGATGATATATTGATATACAGCAAGAGAGAAGAGGATCATGTTACAAGTCTTGGCTTAAGAGTTGTAGAGGAATAGGGAGTTTAGCTAGTATTGTATTCACTAAAACTTGAACTGATTTTTATTGAGGTTCCAGCAGCTCCTTATATACATTTTGCCTTATCAATTGCTGACTAATTGTATTTCCTAATGTAGGTTGTGGCTGATGACTCATTTGATTGCATCATCATCACCCAATAAGATCCTACTTAATATATCTATTTCTGTCTGATAAGGATCTGCTGATTCATTTGCTGACTAATGCTACTGATTTCATAGATAATACTGATATACTGATAACCTAAACATATACTAATTGATTTGACTAAAAACTGATCTAACTTAAACATTCAAGCGGCAGATCATAACAATCACTTGGTACACATTGAAAAGGTCTTGAAGAAGCTAAGTGAGAACAAGCTTTATGACAAGCTACCCAAGTGTGAATTCTTCAAGGAACATGTTGAATATCTGGGACACATAGTGACTAGCACAGGAGTAACCTTAGACCCTAAGAAGGTTGAAGTTATCTAGAATCTGAAGCAGCCCCATAGCATATTAGAGCTCAGATCATTCCTTGGAATGGTTTCCTATTATTGGAGATCTGTCAACTCCTTTGCAAGTATTGCAACACCTTTAACTGATATTGTGAAGAAAGACAATACCTACATGTGGGATATAGCTTGTTACACAGCCTTCCAGACACTCAAGAATGAACTTGCTAAGCTGCCAAGCTAAAGAATACCTGACTTTAGAAAAGAGTTTACTCTGTGCACAGATGCTTCAGATTA
Source organism: Basidiobolus meristosporus CBS 931.73 (assembly GCA_002104905.1). Classification (NCBI taxonomy): domain Eukaryota; kingdom Fungi; phylum Basidiobolomycota; class Basidiobolomycetes; order Basidiobolales; family Basidiobolaceae; genus Basidiobolus; species Basidiobolus meristosporus. Next base: position 31,376 of record MCFE01000395.1, on the reverse strand, counting down.
TACAATTGGTGGAGTGTTGAGCCAAGAACTTGGGGGAAAGGACTACCCTGTTGCCTTTGAATCCAAGAAACTGAGCTTAGCAGAACAAAACTATCCAGTGCATGAGAAGGAGATGCTTGCTATATTACCCTGTTTGAAGACATGGAGATGCTATATTGAAGGAGTCAAATGCACTGTGAAGACTGATCATGCCTCCCTCAAGTATATATTTACTCCAAAGGTATTCCTTAGTAGAATGAAAAGAAGGAGTGAATAAATTCAACAGTTTGACTTGGAGATTGTCTACTGCCCTGGAAAAACAACATGGTTACTGACACCTTATCAAAATCAGATCAAGTTGCACAACTCAACTTGGTGCATGAATCAGATTAGCGTAGCCTATTAACATAGTACTTGGAGGACCAAGCCATTCCTAATCAGGTGGATGAAGATATTAAGAGGATAATCCGGGATGAAGCCATCAAATTTGTAGTGCAGGATAGAACACTCTACCAAATTGTTGATGGAAGCCCTATTGCCTATTGCCCTTATGTTTCTTGCCTGGATTTAATACATAAGCTACACAATGGATATGAACATTTTGGAATTGAAGGAACCTAGAGTCTTGTGAAAGTCAGAGCATGGTGGCCCAGAATGAAACAAGACACTGAGAAGATAGTGAAAACATGCCCAAATTGCCAAATCAACCCAGGCCAACCACAGAGAATTGCTGAACTCTTTCCCTTGGAGCCTGTAAGACCATTTGAAAGATGTGGAATTGACTTTATTGGAAGACTGCCAACTACAAGGAGCTGCAACCATTGGATCCTAGTAGCAATTGACCATGCCACAAAGTGGCCAGTGGCTAAAGCTGTACATAGAGCCAGTGAACAAGAAGTTGCAAGTTTCATCTACCATGAAATCCTTATGAAGTTTGGATGCCCTGTAGAGATTCTATCTGATAGATGTGCAAACTTTATGGCAAAGACATTTGAAGCTTACCTGGAAATGCAGCAGATCAAACACTTGAAAACCTTGGCATATCACCCCAGAACTAATGGAGTCACTGAATGGTTTAATGGATTATTTGGAAAAATGCTGACCAAGTATGCAAATGGAATTGTCAGTAGATGGGACAAGTATATAGACCAAGCACTCTTTGCATGCAGAGTCAGAGTACACAATACCACCCAGCAATTGCCATTTCACTTAGTTTATGCATCTGAGCCAAGGATAACAGGAGATCTTACACAACCAAAGCTTACAGACACCATAGAAGATGAACTCAGTCAGCCAAGTAGACACCAGCAACTGGAACAAAGACATCCAGGGTCACAGACCAAAGTATCTCAAACTGCAGAAAAGATGAAGCAGAGATTTGATAAAACTATAGCACCAGAAGCATGGAAAGTTGAGAACTTTGTTTTACTAAGAAACAACACTTGGAAGAAGTTTGAGCCACAATTAACGTGACCATTCAAGATCATCAGAGAATGTACATTTGCAACTTACCAACTAGTGGACAAACAAGGCAATATCCTGGAAAACTTGGTGCAAAGGGACAGACTCAAGCTTGCAAGACTTGCTGATAAAACTGAACCATCAATATATTGGTATCACAAGAAAATAGACTCAGGAGAACCATTTCAACTTTAGCAGGGGAGAATATTATGATCTGCCACTTAAATGTTCAAGTTTGCTCAATTTTTAGACATATCAATTAGTTATATGTTTAGGTTATCAGTATAGCAGTATTATCTATTAAATCAGCAGCATTAGTCAGCAAATGAATGAGCAGATCCTTATCAGACAGAAATAAATATATTAGGTAGGATCTTATTGGGTAATGATGATGCAATCAAATGAGTCATCAGCCACAGCCTACATTAGGAAATACAAATAGTCAGCAATTGATCTGGCATAATGTATATAAGGAGCTGCTGTAACCTCAATAAATATCAGTTCAAGTTTTAGTAAATACAATACTATCTAAACTCCCTGTTCCTCTACAACTTTTATACCAAGACTTGTGATAACTGCAAAGAAGTAACTCAATGTCACAGCCAAGAATTGAGCCATTTCCCAATATAACATCAGAGGAACACTGTACAGTCTTTGAAGTGCAAAACATTGCCCAAAAATAGAGCCCACTGGAAAACCTATCACAGCATGTGAGGGAGACAATGTGGTGTTTATACCAAAGGCTAAAAATCAAAAGACATTAAAGATCCATGAAGTCATTGAGTGCAATGATGAAGAGTAGACTAATATTCAAGAAGCTGTCAGAAGTTACTTTAAGAATAGCAGAAACTATCAAAGGCAAAGAACAAGGGTGCCGCAGCTAAGAGCCAATGGCTTCCTGAAGAGCCTGTTGCAAGCAGGGCCAAAAGCTCCAAACAAGTGTCAAAGAGATGTCAGATGGCTGGAAGAGTGCCAACAAGGGACAAACAGGCAGACATGGAGGCACCAGCCAACACTTATCAAGGAAAAAGCATAGTACTACTCAAGAGGCACTCAGTTGAAGTAGTACTGAAGGACCTGGCAGTGAAAAAAACCAGCAGCTTTCTCCAGAGCCTGTTACAACCATGGCTGAGAGCTTAAAACTAGCAGTAATGAGATGTCAGGTTGCCAGTAGAGTGCCAGCAAGGGAAATACAGGCCAAAACAGATGAGTCAGAGCAGAATTTATTAGGGGGAAAATATAGCCCATTACATGTAGCACTCAGACAAAGTAGCAGTGAAAGACTTGGCTGTAATAAAGAAAAAGGTGAGGGGGAAAATATCTACCTAAGTCTGAGACAGGAAAGCCAGCAAAAACAATGTAGTTCTTGCTTAATTCCACCAGCGCAGAACAGATTGATCACATGGTAGCACAGAAGAATTACTAATAAGAATACAGCTGCTTTCACAAGAATTGGATGCGCAGGCAGTGGAGCTATACTCCAGTAAGGTAGATGAGTTTGCAGAGAAAGTCAATTTGTCAACCACAGCCTCCACATCCACCATTATTGACAGAGTAGAGATCCCACCAACAAACAAGGCTAAAACATCAAAAACTTAAAAGACTTTCACAATGCTTGCAGTGAAATTTTGGTACTTTAATATGCACACCAAGAAGTTACAGCACTTCTTCAAGAGCAGTGCTTGAAAAAATCCACTTGGATTTTGCAAGGATTTATTGCAAAGACTGACAGAAGAGGTGCTAGACCTTGCAATGTCAGCTGAAAACCAGGATGTGTGGGAACCAGTGAATGGACAGTGGCACAAAGCTTTTGGTTTCCTGCCAAAGTCATCCAAACAGATCATTGCAGCAGAAACACTTATTGAGTGGTGGACTTTAATGGAGTTACTTGTTGAGTGTGGGGTAGGGCTCAATGTTAGTGTGGGGTATAGTGACTTGTATAGGTCAGTCCAGTTAGCAACTGAGATACAACTGAAGTTTCAATGAAACTAAATCAATTTGTACATGTGAAAAGTAAGTGAAACAGTTGAGTGGGGAAGTTAGGAGTGTGAAAAAGAGGCAATGGCCAATCAATGTACCTAAATGTAGGAGTTGATTGAGTGTCTGGGATCACAAAGTGAGCAAATTGGCAGGAAACCAGTCAAAAGCAACATATATATTGTTGTGACAAAATATTTTGACAAAGTTTTTTGTGAAATTTGGGGTGCAGTTATTTTTCAACAATCTTTGCACAGTATCCTGACAGGATCAGTACCTCTTAGCCATGGGACTTAAAATCTGTGAAGGCCTTATGATGGGAGCATCACAATAAACTCTCATAGGGTCTTGTTTAGTGGTAGATGTTATATTTTGATTAAAGCAAAGCAATTAGGGCTCATAACCTGTTGCAATTTAAGAAGTGTCTTGATATTAGGAACTGATCAAGATATAATGATAATAGGTAAACCGTTGTTTGTTCATAACAAAGCTCATATTGATAACTTTGTAGGAGTAATACAACCTTAACACCAAGTACAGAGGCTTTCCTTACACTAAGGAGCATTGTGCAACAGTTTCAGGGTTGGTACAACATATTGGGTAAAAGTGTTAATTTGATCTTTACTCTAGGGGGGTATTCATAGAATCCTAGATCTGAAAGAGAGTGGCAAAGTTAGGGCTAAATATTGGTCCAACAGTGAAAAGACTACTACAGAATTGTTAGGTAAGGTTTTAGCTGCTAGGTGATGCCAAATAGTTCAATATTTCATCTGAAGGCTCTATGTTTACAAAAATTACTCTAAGACTTGGGTTTTAATTCAAGTGACCAATATGTATTTACAAGGATAATCAAGGCTATATTTCATTAGCTGGAAATCCTACTAATTATGCTAGAACCAAGCACATAGATATACAACACCACTTGGTGGGAGAAGCAGTGGAAAATATCTTAGCAGAGTTGTCTTACTGCCCAGCTGACAAAGTGGTGCCAGACATATTGACAAACTAATAGCTAGGCCACAATTTGAGAATATCAGAGAGAAATTAGCACTAAGAAATCATTCTGTCAAGAGGGAGTGCGGAAACATTGAGCTATTTGGTATCATTCCGCAGCTGAAAATTTACTTTACAGCTCTGAACTAGTCTTAGTCACAGTATGAATAATCTGCAGCCCTAAATTCCCCATTTTCTTTCAGATTCTTGCTCCTATTATCATCTTGCTGGAGTCAAGATCAAATTAGCACTTTTACCAATAATTATATACTAACTGTGAAACTGCTATAGAATGATCCCAAATATCTGCAAAGACCTTCTTAGCATTTAAGCAGTAAACTCATACTCCCTGCTGGATTCTTGTCCCCCCTAAATGTGCATTCTGGCTTTTGTTTGAGTGAGCTCTGTATTGAATAGTGTAGAAGTTGGCATGTGGCCAAGCGAATTCTGGCATACCTTGGTAGAGTATTCCTGTATTCATGTAGAGTTCATCCAGTCCTTGCATTTGAATATTGATTGTAGCATATAACTAGTACTTTGAGTAGTGGGTACTCTGCAATAGGTTGTCAATTATTTCAAATTTCTCAGGTATCTCAAAGGGTGCATTCAGCTTGAAATGCTTCTTGATCACCTTTGCCATTAGTACAGGTATATTGTTGCAAAACTATTGCAATACTCCTAGCAAAAAGCATTTGCCCCAACAGACACTTTGCATTAGAATTATCCCCAGTTTCCAATTAATTCCATATTCTAGCTAATGATTTATAGCTTGCCTACTTTGCTGCAATTGCGTGCTGACTAATGTACAATCCTTCTGTGGGGAGATGCGGTTTTTAGTATGGTATACATAAAATAGTAGTTTGTGTGGATAATGGTGTAAATCCCCAGGATCTTACATATTTAACAGCAATGCCGTTCACTGTGCCCAGAAAAGTCAGCCATCTTGCTGATGGCTAGGGTATCTCCAATGCAGAAAACAATATGCACTATGTATGACACCTTTGGTAGTGTCCTGCTGGAAAGCATACAAGATGCTGTTGAAATATTGGACTATTTGGTATCATTCAGCAGCTAAAAATTTATTTAACAATTCTAGGCTAGTCTTAGTCACTGTAGGACTCATTTACTGCCTTGACTTTGCCACTTTCTCCAGATATATGATCTTATGATTATTCCCCTATAGTCAGGATCAAATTAGCACTATTACCAAACATTATGTACTAACCCTGAATCTGTTACAGAATGCTCCTGAATATTGAGAAACCCTCCCTACTTAATGTTGCAGCTGTATTACTTCTACAAAGGTATAAATACTGAGCTTCTTTGTGAATAAACAACAGTTCAACTATTATCACTATTTCTTGATAAGTTCCTTATATCCAAATCACTTCTTAAATTGCAACAGGTTATGAGCCCTGATTGCCTTAATCTATTCTAAAGATGACTTCTACCAGCAAACAAAGCAATACCAACATCTTCCCTGTAAAGGAGAGGTTTGATGGGAAGAACTACAGACTTTGGAGAATCAAGATGCAGATCCACCTTGAGGAAAGAAAGCTTTGGAACATAGTAACAGGAAAGGAAGTTGAGCCCAAAGGAACAGCAGAAGATTTGGAGAAGTTTCAAGAGAAGGAGAGAAAGGCCTTCAATGCAATATGCATTAATGTGCAAGACTCCTTCATTGGACAAATCCATGCCTCAAATACTGCCAAAGCAGCATGGGAATCCTTGGAGAAGATCTTTAGAGCAAAGTCAGTATCAAGCAAGCTTTATTCGAAACAAAAGTTCTTCAACATGAGAAAAAAGCCAGATGATGACATGCTACAACTCATTACCAGAATGGAGACACTTGCAGAAGAACTTTACAGTATTAATGCTGGTGTAGATGATGAAGAAAAGATACTCTGTCTGCTTTGCAGCCTACTAGACAAGTATGAGCCACTCATACTTTCTTTTGAAAGCAGAGAAGACAACTTGACTTTAGACTATGTCAAAGGAAGACTTCTCCATGAAGAACTCAGACGTAATGACCAAGCAGAGAAAATTGAAGATAATGCTTTATTCAGTTCAGAAAGGCATACAGAAAAGAAGGGAAAGCAACAAAACCAAAGAAAACCTGGCTGCTGTAACTACTGTAAGAAGCCAGGACACTGAGCAAGAGAATGCAAGAAGAAACAAGCAGACAAAAAACAGAAACTAGAGCAGGCAAACCATATAACTACTGATGAACAGCTATTTGTCACTGTACAAGAGGGTGCAAGTAACCAAAGTAATGAATGGTATATTGACTCTGGAGCATCACAGCATATTTGTGGTATAAAGGATTGGTTCAGCAACTTAAAGACTATTCCCGTAAGAAAGGTTTATCTGGGAGATAACTCTGCATTGGAAGCTACCGCCAGTGGGTTTATACAACTAAATATGAGTGATAACTCAGGGGCAACAACAGCAAAACTGACTGACGTACTCTATATACCTGGAATAGCTAAGAACCTACTCTCAGTCAGTAAAGCAACTACTCAGGGACTGAAATTTGTTTTTACTAAGCTGAGCTGCTCAATATTGAGTGAAAATGGACAAAAATTAGCTTTGGGAATCAGAGATCACAATATATACAAGTTACAATGCAAGATCATTGTACCTGAGTATGTCAACATTGCTGAAACTGATGAAACCTACTGGAAGACATGGCATAGGAGGCTAGGACACATAGGGGAACAGAAAATGAGCCAATTGGTGAAAAATCAGCTTGTTTTGGGCCTAAAATACTCAATTCCGATCAAATTGAATGTTTGTAAGGGATATTCATATGGCAAACAAGCTAGGCAACGTTTCAAGAGCTCAGAAGGCATCAATACCACCGAAATATTGGCTATTGTACACTCAGACATATGTGGCCCCATGAGAACACTGTCCTTTGGAGCCAAGAGATACTTTATGACGTTTATTGATGACAAGACAAGATATACATGGGTGTACTTCCTCAAAACAAAGGATGAAGCTTTAGAGACGTTTAAGCACTTCAAGAACATGGCAGAAACACAAACTGGGTGAAAATTGAAGGTACTACAAAGTGACAATGGAGGAGAATACTGCTCAAAGGAGTTTGCAAAATACTGCTTGTCTACTGGTATACTTCAACAGACCACAGTTCCTCATACTCCACAGCAAAATGGAGTAGCAGAACGTGCAAATAGAACAATAGTAGAGATGGGAAGATCTATGCCACATGATAAGGGAATGCACTACAAGTTTTGGGCTGAATCTGTTGCTACTGCTGTATACATCAAGAACAGATGCCCAACAACAGCCCTACGTGATTCTACACCCTTTGAAGCATATACAGGCAAAAAACCAGATCTCCAGCACCTCAGGATCTTTGGCGTTTATGTTTTTTATCACATCCCTGACAAAAAACGCTCAAAGTTGGAACCAAAGAGTAGAAAAGGGATCTTTCTTGGGTATTGTGAAGATACTTAAGGGTATAGAGTGTATGATGGCAAAATTCAGAAGCTGATCAAGAGCAGGGACGTTGTATTTGAGGAGAATTCAGATCAGAAAGCCACAAAAATCATTGGCCAGCTGCCTGATGATGCAATCAACACAAATGCAGAAGATACGTACCAAATCCAGCCAGAGATGGAAGATACTTCTACCAGTTCCAGATCAGATCAGATTATCCCAGTTAGGAGATCTATCAGAATAAGAAATGCCCCTGGATCCTGGTGGCAGACATCCAATGATCATGAAGAAGCTTATCTTGCCTTATGTGCCAAACCTCAGAATCTGGAACAGGCAATGCAAGGTCCAGATACTACTAAGTGGCAACAAGCCATGCAGGAGGAGTACCAATCACTGATCAAGGCAAAAACGTGGGAACTGGTAGATTTACCAAATGGGAGAAAGCCAATAGGATGTAGATGGGTCTACAAGATCAAGATAACCTCAAATGGTGCCGTTGATAAGTACAAGGCTAGATTGGTAGCTAAAGGCTATTCCCAGATCCAGGGACTAGACTTTAAGGAAACATTTGCTCCGGTTGCCAAGTTTAACTCTATTAGGACAGTTCTAGCCCTGGCAGCTGTTCACAGCCTAGATCTACACCAAATGGACGTCAAAACAGCCTTTCTAAATGGGGATTTGCAAGAAACTATATATATGGAGCAACAAGAAGGTTTTACCAATCCAAAAAGCCCCCATAAGGTATGCAAACTTAGAAAATCGTTGTATGGGCTTAAGCAGGCACCCAGAGCATGGTATAACAAGATTGACACATATCTAGAGGAAATTGGGTTCGCTCGTAGCACTGCAGATCACAGTATATATGTGAAACAGCTCAAAAAGGGTGTGATCATCCTAGTTCCTTATGTGGACGACCTAATTATAGCTACAAGTGATCAAGAGGCACTTAAACAGACAAAATCAGATCTCTTCAGCAAGTTTGAGATGAAAGATCTTGGAAAATTGAGCTATTTTCTTGGAAATGAGGTCAAATTTGACATACCTATGCAGAAAACTGTGCTGAGTTAGTCTAAGTGCATCAGGGACATTCTTAGACGCTTCAAAATGGAAAATTGCAAACCTACAGTAACCCCTATGTACAATAACCTGACATTAAGCAAATCTCAGCCAGTTATAGATGAAAACAGCTCATATATGGACCAAAACTTTCCCTATCAATCAATGGTTGGTAGCTTAATGTACTTGATGGTGTCTACACGCCCAGATATTGCAAAGAATTTATTTAGTTGAGGGGGAGTGTTGAAACATTGGACTATTTGGTATCATTCAGCAGCTAAAAATTTATTTAACAATTCTAGGCTAGTCTTAGTCACTGTAGGACTCATTTACTGCCTTAACTTTGCCACTTTCTCCAGATATATGATCTTATGATTATTCCCCTATAGTCAGGATCAAATTAGCACTATTACCAAACATTATGTACTAACCCTGAAACTGTTACAGAATGCTCCTGAATATTGAGAAACCCTCCCTACTTAGTGTTGCAGCTGTATTACTTCTACAAAGGTATAAATACTGAGCTTCTTTGTGAATAAACAACAGTTCAACTATTATCACTATTTCTTGATAAGTACCTTATATCCAAATCACTTCTTAAATTGCAACAGATGCATCCAGCAATGGATACTACTAGCTGCCCAGGTTAGACAGTAATTTAGGCCCCAAACCCTGTGAGACTAGCACCAGATCTCTGCTCTGATATCATTTGATAGCTGTCAGATTCAGGTTAATGAGAATCAATGGCCAGGAGGATTAACTGGTAGAGTATTTGTTTAATGTAAATCCATCAAATGCAAAGGCAAAGGTGTGGTCATATATACTTTCAAGGTAACCCTGGCTTCTTAGCTGTTGGCAATGTTTGTTATCATCTATATCAAAAATATTTTCACTTGATTGATGCTGAGTGCAGTACTTTATAGCTTCACTACATCTGTTGGACTGCATGGGCTTCTTAAGATGGGGTATTACTGAAATATATCTGAAGTGTAAACAATGCAATCCTCCTATAGTAGTGGATTCCTGACAGGTGAGACACCTTGCAATTGTGGCATTTCCTGATGTAAATGCCATGCAACTGATAACACATGGTTGTATTAGGAATATCTCTGGGTCATATATTGCCAGGTGCATGACAGTGGTCCATTTGTATTATGTACGTGGCAGGTTACATCATGGAAGGACCCCTTACTGATATTTGTAAATCACACCACTTATCTAGCCACTATAACACATGATTCAACCATAGGTGGATTACTGGGCATATTTGGCTCTACAAAGTGTTCTTGGCATTATTTTCAATCAGTGGTGCCTCATTGCAAATTGGAATATTGCCAGGCTCATACCAGGTGCAGTTGATAGGGAAGATAAGCTCACAATTCACCAGTGAGCCTGCTTCCTGAGAACTATTACACTGTGTGCCATATTCAGAAGGCTGAGGTGAGCCTAGAGGTGTCACAAAGTCACCTGGCTCAGCTTGTGAAAGGCAACAATACAGCTAGGTGCCATCATAGAAATACCAAATGGCCAGCCAGTTATTGTTGGTACAGTAGCAACTGATGAATGGTCAAGCATAACTTGTGTGGCAAAACACTGTCCATGACCATTTTAATATTTCCTATGCTGTCTGTGTACTTCATGTCTGAGTGGCTTGTTACAATAGTCACATGGTCTCTTTTCTCTTCACTTACAGCATTGAATCAAAGTAGTCATCTCCATGGGGCAAACAGTTTGACACTCAACAATGTAACATCATTATATTTCTTTATATCAATACTCATGTGAGCTTAAGATAGTCTTGCATTTGGGACATTGCACCCACATGAATGCAAGAGTCAATAAAGACCTCCCATAGAGAGTATTGTGTATCAAGCTGTGGCATCACATATATGTGTAAAAATATCACTATTTCCCCTTTGATTTGACTATTGCTATAAATATGCCACCAAAAAATAAAGCAAACACATCTTGCTCCCAGCCAAGCAACATGGATAACAGCAGCCAAAGAACGGTACAATAACAGCTTGCTTTGACATTCAGTGTAACAAGCCAGGCTACGTTCTAAAAAAGGCATGTTGACAGCATGCCCAATGAAGGTAATACTCCAGACTTCCTAGGCTCTTATACAAGTAGGCAAACAGAAGTCTCTGCACAGTTGCAGGCTCATGATCATGCTCAGGCAGATGAGAATGTAGCAATCACAGTACCTTTGGCTGAAGTCCTGCTAGTGGCTGTCATAACATCATTGCCACCCATACTAGCATATATGTTATTGACTTATACCAAAATATTAACAGGGCAATAAGGTGCAGTGGTTAATTGAATAAATGCAATGGCCTGGAGATATCAGCAAATAGTCTAGTAACATGATGAGCAGATACAATAGACTTGTTCTGTTGAATAGTGCCACATAGTGCCAGCCTGTTTATAGTGCCAGATTGATCCAGCACTCTATGGCATTATCTGGAACTATAATTTCTACCATAGTTCCAGTGGTAGAATATATTTACTGGTAATCTTACTCAATCTTACTTATGTTGCTCAGAATAGTGTTTTTTGTGCTATATTTACTCTTGATAATGCTCCTAACACATTTCTCTCGTGAGTGTCTACTTATATGAATATACTGTACATTAATAATTATGTAAACTATTTTACCTTTTCTGCTGCTTTCTCCTATATTTGAGTTTCCTCTGTATTCACCTGCCAATATGCTGAATCTCTTCAGATATCCAAGTGTATGTGCTACCCTCACTCTGAAATGATTAAATATCTCATTGTAGTGCTTCAGCTTCCTGCTAAGCACACCATTCCTTAGCTTCCTATAAGCTGTATCACAACCTAATCTCTGACAATTGTCTCCTATAATGGTAAGTCTGCCATTCATTTCTCCCCTCTACTGAACTCTGGAAGATTCTCTAACCAGAGTGCTTTGTTGTGCCTGCTTCTGGCAAATGGCCCACTAAACCAGATGATGGTACCCTCAATGTCAGACAGTGCTTGAAACTTCACACAGTGTGCCTTGTACTTGCCAGAATAAAAGTGCATCTGCCCTCTAGAAGTCCTCTTAATCTTAACTGGGATGGTGTCCAAAATATTCTTGATATGGAACCTGTTGCTGAACACTATGGAATATGGAAGTCTATTGGGGTTTCTGAACCTAGTATTTCAAGCTTGCTCTAAGTCATTCATACCCTCTGCAAGGTGGCTCTCCATTGCTCTCAGCAGTGAATGAAAGCTTCTAGGACTTTTGTTGCCATGTATGGGGGGATGAAGCCTTGTAGAGCAATAGTTCCTGTAATAGTAGAGAAGCTTAACAAGGGATCTCCTTGAGTAGATTAGGGTAGATGGTCCACAGCACTTGGTATAGATCTCCTCTAATGTGTCAAAAGGAAGTCTAGTGGTAGTGACAGAATGGATGAGAAAAACCATTCAGATGAGTAAGTCATATTATAACTAGAAGGTGACTGGCCTGAGGTGATACAAATCAATTTGGCACAATCAGCTTTATTTATTTGCTTTTCCATTCTTTATGATGAATTCTCCATTAATTGCCATGTATCCCATTGTTAAGTTGCAAGAATTATCCACAAAGAATGACTTGATATTTCTGTCAATGCTTTCCTTGCAAGTCTATAATCAAATAGGAAATCTGCAATTGATGTGATCTGATCCATGTTAATGCAGTCCAAGATGCATTGTGCATAATATATGGAAAGTTTAACTATCACAGTTGTTTTCATATTTATTTCATATATGGCCAGGCTTTTGTCAATACACTATTGTATAAGTATCCAAGTCCATCACTATGGTCCCTATACCAAGTCTCAGCTCATTTTAGTACAACGCAGACAAAATCCATCCACCAGCTCACAAGTGTGGTTCAGACTTGAATAGTTGATGTTGGATCTGTTTGAGTTCTTGCCAAATGATTTTAGTAGTGCCCAATTGTCTCTGATGAGTCCTTGTACAGATATTTGGGCACTACTTATTAATCTGGCAGAACTAGATACTTCAGAGAGTTGACAGAGATGGAAGAATCTGAGTAGAGAGCTGCAGCATGAGCTCTGCATCAATATGCCAGCATATATATGTAAGAAGATATATAACAAGACAAATATTGGAATCAAGAATGAGCTGAGAGTGAGGGGATTTGATGAGGAAGCCACAAAAGAACAATTTTGCACATAGTTTGCTCAGTACAGGCTGAATGCATCTGTTTGTCACTGAACTTTGGGAACCAAAGAGATTTTGAATACGTTTTTGCCTCAAATGACTAATATACTACATGATATATTAGTAGAGCTAAGTGGCTACCAAGGTCAATATACATAGGAATCATCCAGGCAACAGTTCCAAAGTATCAGACAGAGGGTAAATGAATACCTTGAGGAATCAGAAGGTGAATTTCAAGGGGAAGAATACAGACCGCAAGCAACAGAGACCAGATTGTGCCAGCATGCCTTGCTGGATTTCTTACCATCACAGCTTCAGCATGCCAGTGCTCATCAGTCCAAACTACATCAATGCCCTTCACAAGAATGTCCCACATCAGGTCAACACATGCACTTCAGAGCAAAACCACCAAAACTCACCAAACTGCTCATTTAGACATAAGTCCATTGGAGCAGGCTAAGTTGCGTCAACATGCAGCATCACTTCAAACTCAGCCAAGGGTCATGCCAACACATCAAGTTACACCTGCATGTGCTGTTACTCCTGACCATCAGCAACTTACTTCTGGTGAACTGAGTGATGATGACCCATATGAAGTGCCTCCACCACCAGAGCCTTTGGCATGTAAAAGAACACATCAGCATGTAGCACTGCAGGCTGGTTCAGTAGTATCATCCAGAGCAATCAAGAGCAACTCAGCTGCAGCATTGCACTCATCAACTAGGAGGCAAAACACTGACTACAAATACAAAAGTAGCCAAGATGATAGTCAACCAGGAAGTAGTTTAGGAGTGCATAGTGAATCACTACCAAATGCTTTAGTAGTAATCCCTGTGAGAATATACTTAGAAGAAGATGATGTATTGCATTGAATTGCTCTTATTTGTCATGATCCAAGTAACTCATTTTTTTGCAATCTAAATCAAGCCATTTCATGTCAATGATCACTAAGTTTTTGATACTAGTAATATCCAGGTTGTCTCACATTTGAGACAGAACCCCTATTAATAAGTGCCCTGCATAAGTATATGTCATCTGTAACACCAGTGCAGCCATTTGATCTGTTTTGCACCTACCCAAATGGTTGCGTGCTAGCTATGACACCTTGTCCAATTGATTGGATCAGGGACATACCTGCTCAATGAGCAAAATGAGATATTTGATTACTTTGTTCTTGGGCTTCAGTATGGCCAAATGCTCTTGCTGACTGAAGTCCATTTCTTCTATGAGGCCAATATTGTGAGATGTACCCATGATGATGGCAGTTGAAGCAAGTTCCTTTCTGCTTATATTCCTCTGAGGTGAGATTCTTTGGCAAAGCATCTATTTCCACTGGCACTGCTTCTGATTGTCTTCTTTCAAAGTGGTTGTAGCTTCTCTGATCAGTCACTGCAGTCTCTCTAGCTCCAAACATAGCTGAGTCATAGTCAATAGCATTCTTGGTGGCTTTTTTGGTGCATCTGTGAGTGCCTGTAAGTCCCTTATCAGCAATATTTCCTATTTTATGTTTCTCTACTGCTTCTTGGAGCTTTTGTCCCACCTTTTGACAGGCTCTTAAGGAAGCAGCTGGTTACTAGCCACGGCACCCTTCTGCTTTCATAGCTTCTGCTAATCTTGAGTTAATTTCCTAGCATATTAATAATAGCACAAAGTATGTTGATAAAATTTGAATCCAGGGTAATGCTCATAGAATGGGTCCCACACATTCTGCTTGACCTTAAGTTCCTGATATCTCTATGGTGTGCTGGACTCAAGGTAATAGCATGCTAGACTTCTTACAGCCTTTTAGCAATTACGTTAATCTTGGTCAATGTTCTCCACAGCTTGATTGATCTTCAGTGTATTCTGATCTTTAGGCTTTGGTATAAATACAACTAACTCCCTCTTATGCAGTAATAGATTTGTTAGTGGGCTTTTTTGATTAACACTTTGAATATGCTTCAAAGACTTTACAGTGCTCTACTACTGTAACATTGGCAATGGCCCCATTCTTTGCTGATACATTAAGGTACTTGAGTTCCTGCTTTGCAGCAGAGATACTGCACTCACTACCTTGTATATTGATTGCTCTACAGATATAATCTTTTCATCCTGTCTCTTGACTATTTCCTGATTTATGTGGTCCATTGCACCTGATTGTTGCATTAAGTATCTCAAGGATTATGGACAATATCTTGCCTCACAAGTCATATTTGACAAATACATCAGTCACTACTGTACTGATATTATCTTGCTGACCACTTGATACTTCTATAAGGGCACCTACCTGTACCTGTGTTATGATCTGCCGCTTGAATGTTTAAGTTAGATCAGTTTTTAGTCAAATCAGTTAGTATATGTTTAGGTTATCAGTACATCAGTATTATCTATGAAATCAGTAGCATTAGTCAGCAAATGAATCAGCAGATCCTTATCAGACAGAAATAGATATATTAAGTAGGATCTTATTGGGTGATGATGATGCAATCAAATGAGTCATCAGCCACAACCTACATTAGGAAATACAATTAGTCAGCAATTGATCTGGCAAAATGTATATAAGGAGCTGCTGGAACCTCAATAAAAATCAGTTCAAGTTTTAGTGAATACAATACTAGCTAAACTCCCTATTCCTCTACAACTCTTATACCAAGACTTGTAACATTGGTAGCAGTGATAACCAGAAACCTCCCTCCTGAAGAAAGAAGAAACCACCCTCAAGATGTCGGACAATCAAGAATGGAAGAATGCCATGCAGCAAATCCTTGCCCAACAGCAACAGCTACTCCAGATCCTCAGCCAACAGCAACAAGGAATGACTACCATGGCTCAGAGCCAGCAAAGCCCTGTCAAGAGCAACTTTAGTGTGAAGGTCAACCGGTACCATGGCAGAGTCAATGAAAACCTGGGAACTTGGCTCTTTCAGATTGAAGAAGCTTTTAAAGCTAAAGGAATTGCTCCAGAGAGCAAGTTGCATTATGCAGCTTCTTACCTGGCAGATGCAGCTTTACAGTGGTACCACAACAAGATCAGGTCAGCTACTATGATGGGATGCTCTACAATCTCTACCTGGGATGAGTTTGTGTTGGAAATTCAGGATGCTTTTGAACCTCCACACCAGCAGACACTACTAAGAAGGAAGTTAAAGACACTCAGACAGAAAGGAATGGTGCAAGAATACATCTATGAGTACAGATGTCTACTTGGACAAATTGAAAGAATGGACCCCTTGGATCAAGTTGAATACTTTATTGATGGGTTGAAAGAAAGAACTCGCAAGGAAGTCAATTACCGAAGACCTCAGACTATTGAAGAAGCCATCAAGATTGCCATTGACTATGACTCAGCTATGTTTGGAGTTGGGAAGCCTACAGTGACTAGTCAGAAAGGCTATAATCATTATGAAAGAAGACAATCAGAAGCAGTACCAATGGAAATAGACGCTATGCAGAAGAATCCCTCCTCAGAAGAATGCAAGAAGAGAGGACTTTGCTTCAATTGCCACCAGCAGGGACATATTGCAAAGTACTGCCCTCAGAGAAGAAATGGACACCAGCCAACAAGAACCTTCAACCATATTGAGTCCCATGAACACAATAATGAGGAAGATGAGCTTGAAGAAGACTCGGAACTCACCTTCCATATGACAGAAGAGTACTTGTCCCAAATGACTTCAGACTCAGGGAAGTTATTGTACCTGAATGGAGCAATCAATGGAGTACCTGCCAAGATCAATGATTATGAAGAAGACCTACAGGCTTATATATTTGGGAGCTGCAAGTTTGACCTTGTACTTGGGAAAACCTGGCTATTTTGTCGTAATCCATCAATCAACTGGAGAACCCATGCTACTCAGATCCAAAAAGACAACAAGACCTATGAGCTATTACCTGCCAGGCTGGATTTCAACTTGGTCAATTCCAGTGTGTGTGAGACAAGTGAACTTAGCAAGACCCAGTTCTGTAGAGCACTTAGAAAAGGTACCCAGATGTTCCTCATGGCGGTATTACAGGAGGATTCCTCTATCCCAGCACCCCAGCAGGTCCAGACTCTCTTGAAGAAATATTCAGACGTGTTTCCAGATGAGCTTGCAAGCCTACCACCAGTCAGAGATGTGGATCATGCCATTGACACAGGAGATAGCCCTCCAGTGAGCAAGACACCTTACAGAATGAGTCCATTGGAATTGGAGGAAATGAAGAAACAAATTGATCAGCTATTGGAGCAAGGATACATCAGGCCCAGCAAGTCACCTTGGGGAGCACCAGTGCTTTTTGTGAAAAAGAAGGATGGAACACTTAGGATGTGCATTGACTACAGAGCCCTGAACTCAGTTACCGTCAAGAATAAGTACCCCATACCTCGGATTGATGAGCTTTTGGACCAACTTAATGGAGCCACTATTTTCAGCAAGATCGACCTCATGTCAGGATACAACCAGATTAGGGTGAAACCAGAAGATATCCCTAAGACAGCATTCAGGACCAGATATGGACATTACAAGTACTTAGTCATGAGTTTTGGCCTCACTAATGCCCCTGCAACATTCATGACGCTGATGCAGACTGTCTTTCAGGAGTACTTAGACAAGTTTGTGATAATCTACCTGGATGACATATTGATATACAGCAAGACAGAAAAGGATCACATGGTGCACATTGAAAAGGCCTTGAAGAAACTAAGAGAGAACAAGCTATACGGCAAGCTAGCCAAGTGTGAATTCTTCAAGGAACACGTAGAATATCTGGGACACATAGTGACTAGCACAGGAGTAACCTTAGACCCCAAGAAGGTGGAAGTAATCAAGAATTTGAAGCAGCCCCATAGCATATCAGAACTCAGATCCTTCCTTGGAATGGTTTCCTATTATCGGAGATTTGTCAAGTCATTTACAAGTATTGCAGCCCCTTTAACTGATATCCTCAAGAAAGACAATACCTACAAGTGGGACATAGCTTGTGAGACTGCCTTCCAGACGCTAAAGAATGAACTTGCTAAGTTGCCAAGCTTAAGAATACCAGACTTCAGAAAAGAGTTCACTCTATGCACAGATGCTTCAGATTATGCAATTGGTGGAGTGCTGAGCCAAGAACACGAGGGAAAGGACTACCCTGTTGCCTTTGAATCCAAGAAACTGAACTCAGCAGAACAAAACTATCCAGTCCATGAGAAGGAGATGCTTGCTATAATACACTGTTTGAAGACATGGAGATGCTATATTGAAGGAGTCAAATGCACTGTGAAGACTGATCATGCCTCCCTCAAGTATATATTTACTCAGAAGGTACTCTCTAGAAGAATGACAAGATGGAGTGAATACATTCAGCAATTTGACCTGGAGATTGTCTACTGCCCTGGAAAAAACAACACGGTTGCTGATGCCTTATCAAGATTAGATCAAGTTGCACAACTCAACTTGGTGCATGAATCAGATTGGCCTAGCCTATTACCAAAGTACTTGGAGGACCAAGCCATCCCTAATGAGGTGGATGAAGATATCAAGAAGATAATCCGGGATGAAGCCAGCAAATTTGTTGTACAGGATGAAACACTCTACCGAATTGTTGATGGAAGCCCTATTGCCTATTGTCCTTATGTTGCTCGCCTGGATTTAATACATAAGCTACACAATGGATATGGACATCTTGGGATTGAAGGAACCTATAGCCTTGTAAAAGCCAGAGCATGGTGGCCCAGAATGAAACAAGACATTGAGAAGCTAGTAAAAACATGCCCAAACTGCCAAATCAATCAAGGCCAGCCACAAAGAATTGCCGAACTCTTCCCTTTGGAGCCTGTAAGACCATTTGAGAGATGGGGAATTGACTTTATTGGAAGACTGCCAACTACCAGGAAATGCAACCGTTGGATCCTAGTAGCAATTGACCATGCCACTAAATGGCCAGTTGCTAAAGCTGTACCAATAGCCAGTGAACAAGAAGTTGCAAGTTTCATTTACCATGAGATCCTGATGAAGTTTGGATGCCCTGTGGAGATCTTATCCGATAGAGGTGCAAACTTTATGGCAAAGACATTAGAGGCTTACCTGGAAATGCAGCAGATCAGACACTTGAAAACCTCGGCATATCACCCCAGAACTAATGGAGTCACTGAGCGGTTTAATGGATTATTTGGAAAAATGCTGACCAAGTATGCAAATGGAGTTGTCAGTAGATGGGACGAGTATATAGACCAAGCACTCTTTGCATGCAGAGTCAGAGTACACAACACCACCCAGCAATCACCATTTTACTTAGTTTATGGATGTGAACCAAGGATTCCAGGAGATCTCACACAACCAAAGCTTACAGACACCTTAGAAGATGAACTCAGTCAGCCAAGTAGACACCAGCAACTGGAACAAAGACGTCAAGAGGCACAGACCAAAGTATCTCAAAGTGCAGAAAAGATGAAGCAGAGATTTGATAAGACTATAGCACCAGAAGCATTGACAGTTGGGAACTTTGTATTGCTAAGAAACAACACTCGGAAGAAGTTTGAGCCACAATGGACAGGACCATTCAAGATCATCAGAGAATGTCCATTTGCAACTTACCAACTGGTGGACAAGCAAGGTAATATCCGGGAAGACTTAGTGCATAGGGACAGACTCAAGCTTGCAAGACTTGCTGATAATACTGAACCATCAAGATATTGGTATCACAAGAAAAGAGATTCAGGAGAACCCTCTCAACTTTAGTAGGGGAGAATGTTATGATCTGCCGCTTGAATGTTTAAGTTAGATCAGTTTTTAGTCAAATCAGTTAGTATATGTTTAGGTTATCAGTACATCAGTATTATCTATGAAATCAGTAGCATTAGTCAGCAAATGAATCAGCAGATCCTTATCAGACAGAAATAGATATATTAAGTAGGATCTTATTGGGTGATGATGATGCAATCAAATGAGTCATCAGCCACAACCTACATTAGGAAATACAATTAGTCAGCAATTGATCTGGCAAAATGTATATAAGGAGCTGCTGGAACCTCAATAAAAATCAGTTCAAGTTTTAGTGAATACAATACTAGCTAAACTCCCTATTCCTCTACAACTCTTATACCAAGACTTGTAACACCTGTCACCTTGCACTACCTGTATCAGGTGAGCTTGTGACACCTTTAGGCTCACCTCAGTTTTCTAAATATGGCATGCAAAGTGATAGCTCTGCTGAAGAAGGATCACTGATGGATTGTGAGCCAATCTTACCTCACAACAGTCCCCAGCATGAGCCTGGCAAATCCTCAATATACAATGGGACACTACCAATGGAAAAATTGACACAGATACTTTATTGAGTCATATGTGGCCAGTAATTCATCTACTAGTGAATGATGCAGTATTGTGGCTAGAGCGGTGGCATACTCTCACCTATATTACAAATGGGGGCTTTGATGATTTACTGCTTCTTTTTGCCAAAATCTTCCTGGGGTGCAATCTACCCTGTACCTAGTTCAAACAGACAGCTGTTGTGTGGCTTACAACGCATGACCCAGAGACTGTCCTAATACCATTGTATGTGAGCAGTTGTATTGTACTTATATCAGAAAAACTGCTATTGCCAGGTGTCCAACTAGGCAGGAGTCCACCCTCTGAGAGGAAAAGAATGTTCACACTGCAGATATCTTCCAGTAGTACCCCATTTAAAGTAGCTTGTGCAGTCTAAACAATATTATAATGCTATGAAGTACCACACATAGTGTACATCAAGTAAAAACATTTCCAATTTATTTGATAAAAATCATTAAAAACAACTTAGAAGTAAGGGCTTCTTTGAAATTATGTATGACAATGCCTTTACCATTGCACTTGATAGATTCTCAATGATCAAGTACTTGGCCAGTAAGTCCTGCTAGCCACTAACTTGCATCAATCTCAAGTAGCCACCCATCCTTCAATATCACAAAGAAATCTGAGGACAGTGACACTGGTAACTGGGCCTAGATCACTGTCCAACCTGTAAAGCAAACTGTATCAATTGCTGGATGATTTATGAATGCAATCTGCGGGGAAACTATCATCTGACCTAAGATACTTTAGAGTTTCTACTACTCAAAGTATTTCTCACAGGCTCCAGTCAATATTCATACTGATATACAATACTACAAAAACAAGGGCTGTATTTCACAAGATTTCAAGTTACTCAAGTGTCTTTCCAAACACATTTCTACCTGGATTATATTGAGAGTATTTCCTATGCTAAATAACTGTAATCATCCAGTCAAAAGACTGCATCAAGGTTAAAGTTCTGTAGCTAAGAGGTATTGTTACCATCAGAGGATTACACAGGGACTCTGGACAAGGACAGACGCTTGTTTACTAAGCTGAGCTGTTCAATATTGAGCAAAAATGGACAAAAAATAACTCCTAGAACTAGATATCACAATGTACACAAGTTACAATGCAAGATTATTGTACTTGAGTAATTCCACACTACTCAAGTCCATGAATCAAGCAGAAAGACATGACATAGGAGGCTAAGACACATTGGAGAACAGAATATGAGGCAATTGGTGAAAAATCAGCCTGCTTTGGTATCTCTATGTGCACGTCTGTCCTCAGTATTTTCTAAATCTTACTAGCTGTCCTCCAAGTGCCAACTCATCACATCCATGACAGACTTGAGTATAATATTTTTGATGAGATTGGGATATGATAGTACTTGCAACTTGACTTGTCTTCCTATCTCCCCACACATCCACTCCATGAGAAACTCCAAAAAGGTGAAGCAAGGTCCAACATTCTCAACACACCAAGTAAGATGGTGTAGCAACTGGATGCAGTAGCAGCAAAGAACTACACGCTCAGCATTCACAATGAAAAATAATTTGGTCCTGCAGGGGGATCCAATCCACATCAGCCATCAAGATCCCATGAAGAGATCATCACAATGACAGCAGCTTATAATTAGTCACCCTCCTAACAATCTTATGATGGGATCATAATGGTGTTTCACTAGTTTTAGAACCAAATAAAGGAATAAAACTTGACAATATCTTATTGGTGCTGTGATAATATTTCATAGTATTGTTGAGGTCTTTCAGCACTCTATTACTATTTTACCTCAATCCAGTTGGCCAGGACATACAATTGCCTTATATGACAAGAAACTTGACGGTATTTTGACAGCCTCACAGCAAGACTTTGATGGCATTATATTGGCAGTATAATAGCCACCACTGGTTCTGTATAATGCTACTGTACCAACTTACCAAATGGTGTTTACTTTTTCTACCTCCCCTTGTGCAATTCATATATTCTACTGTAGAATCACCCCTCTTTATTTGCTTACCCACTACTACCTTGGGTATTCCACATATAGTTTGAATAAAAAAAACTATGGCCTCCTGCTTACTAACCTCTACAAACATGCACACCTGCCGCCATTGACATACTTCTATCACCTCAACTTTACGGCTTTTAGTGTGATACTTGCAAAGTTGTTATATACCTTGTACTGCTGGTAACATATACATCTTGCAAACATATGCTTGGTTGTTGCCACTTCTGTTATGAATGCCTCCTGAATATCTGCAAAGAAATTCTCTGTATTTAGCCACTATATTCCTTCTCCCAACTGGATTCTAGTCCCCCATATAGGTATGTTCTGGCTTTTGTTTGTGTGAATTCCATATTGAATGGTGTAGAAGTTGGCTTGTGACCATGAGAAATTAGGCATATCTTAGTAGAGTTTTCCTGATAAAAATCAGTTGCTTGTTGCACCCAACCCAACTTTGCATTACTTAACCTATTACCCATGTATAGGGGCTGCTTAGCTTCTTAATGCCATAGGCATAGGTGTCACTATGTGCACATTTGTCCTCAGTATTTTCCAACTCTTCCTGGCTGTCCTCCATGTGCCAACTCATTACATCCATGACAGACTTGAAGCTAATATTCTTGATGAGACTGGGATATGGTAGTACCTGCAACTTGACTTGTCTTCCTATCTCCCCACTCATCTGCTACATAGGAAACTCCCAAAAGGTGAAGCAAGGCCCAATATTCTCCTCACACTGTGCAATTTGGAGTAGAGAATGGATACAGTAGTGGCAGAGATTTACATGTCAGCATTATGTTTGTAGTATAGCTGCTCAAATACCATCACAAACTGCTGACACAACAGCTGTAGATGCGTCAAGTTGGAAGTTGCAATCCACTTATGGATAAATATTCTTACAATGTCCATATATAACTCCCAATGCTTGCAATGTACTCTTAGTAGGAATGGCTTCAGAACACCACTTGAATAAATACATATGCAGCTCATCCAGTCTGTGCATTTGTATTGTTGCATATGCATATGAATATTGATTGGAGCCCATGGGAAGTACTTAGGGTAGCAGATACTTTGTAATATCTTACCAATTCTTTCAAATTTCTCAGGTATCTTGAAGGGCTCATTTAGCTTGAAATGCTTCATGTACAACTTGGTCATCAGTATAGGGATATTGTTAAAAAGCAAATGCATTGCTCTCAGTGGAAATCTTTTGCTCCAACAAATACCCTCTATCTCAAGTATCTCTGGTTTCCTATTGATTACATATTCCAGCCAATGGCCTGTAGCTTGCCAACTATGCTGCAATTGCATGCTTACTTCTGTATGTTCTCTTCATAGAAAGATGATGTTCTTAGTGCTGGTGTTTGGGTAATAATAATGTGTGTTAGTTATGGAGTAAATCCCCTGGATATCACACATTCAACAGCAATACCATCCATTGTGCCTGGAAAAACCTACTATCTTGCTGATGGCTGGGGTATCTCCAATGCAGATAATAATATAAGCTTTTACATGACAGCCATTTGCTGTTATCCCACTGGAAAGCATACAAAATTCATCCTGCAATGGATGCAGGTAGCTATCCAGGTTGGACAGTGATTTAGGCCCAGATACCAGTGAGACTACCATCAGATCATTGCACTGATACCGTAAGATGGGCAGCAGACTCAGACTGATGAGAATCAGTGGCCAGCAGGATTTGCTGGTAGAGAGCTTGTTTAATGAGAATCTGTCAAGTGCTATGGCGAAGGAATGGTCATACATACCTTCAGAGTAGCCCTTGCTTCTTAGCTGTTTATAATGTTTGCCATCAAATATATTGGATATGTTTGCACTTGATTGATACTCAGTGTGGTACTAGTGGTAGATATATATATCACTTGGGGGGCTTAGATAATAGATAATATGTTATAAAATAGGAGTGTGAGCACCTTCCTGTTATGGTAAGTGTTCTAACTAGATAAGGGCAGGGATAGGAGAGAGGGCGCATTGGGGGACTATAGGGAGGATACTGGGGGACTTTGGGTAGGACTCTCGGGAGAACTCTTGGGCAAAGAGTGGGTACTGCATTTAGTACTCACATATCCCAGGGGTTAAGAGGGAGCTTTGTCCTTGAAGTTCTCTGACTAACTTGCTTCTCCAGGGTCAATTTTGTTCACAGAGCATGGGGAGTCACCATAGTACCATTGCTGGTTGTCACTTGCAAGGGGCCTGTGGGCAAATACCTGATACCATTTGGCAGCAGAGTGGGGTGCAGCTTGCATTGCTTGAGGGATGTTTTCCACATAGCCAAATGGTTGGCAAACCATAGGGTTCTGGGTAAGTACCTTGGGAGGGTTGGAGAATGAAAAAGGTGCAATAGCACAATAAAGTCTTGCTTCTTTATCTTGCAAACATTATTGGGGCTTGTCCTTTTTGTGTTCAATATAATGGTGGGGGACCTTTTGAACAGGGCATACACTTGCTCAGCAGTGACCCATTGTTGATAACAAGTTTTTGCTTCTTCCAAGATGTATTGTAGTTCTTCTGTAGAAATTGTGGCACAATTGAGGTGCTTTTGTAGGTGCCTCATGGTTTCAACAGAGTCCGCAGCAGTTTGTTCAGCTTCTTGGAGCTGGACTCTGTACTGCTTCCTGAGTTGTCATATGGTAAACCACTGTAATAGTTGTAACACAGCAACTTGGTGGATTGCATGGGTTAACTGGCTGGTGTATTTAACTTGTTTGCATATCTTCTATAAGATGGTTCCTTCTTGGAAATGCAGTTGAAGATGGTTGCAAATTTCTTGGTGGAGTCCTTCAATTGGGAGTTCTAGTTCTGGTGCTCTTGTGGCTTGTACCAGGTCTGTGTATACCTCAACAACCATGGTACCTATTAATGGCAAGTATGCAACAAAACAGGGGGGATCTTGAGGTCTTGTGAGGGTGCAGCAGTTGATTCCTTATGTCTTCTGTCTGACTGTGTCCAGTATGAATACGGGAATCAGTGCAGCATCCTTCTCCTTAATGATCAAGGAACCTCCTCTTAGGTGATACATGGTTGTCTCAGGTAGTATCTCCATGCTTTGTATTGGTGTGGGTAACTTGTCTTGTCCCTCTCTGATTATGTCTTGTATCAATGTGACTGCTCCAGCAAACAACTCTTCAAAGGTGGCTCTTGTTGCATGTAATGCTTGTACAATATCTCTCAACACTTGCAGGTTGGTCTTGTTTTTGATTTCATCTTGGTTCTTGCTGGTGGGAGGGGTACTGCCAGTTTTGGGTAAACTGTTTCCTTCAGCGCTTTCCGTATGCATTCTTTTGTTCTCCCCTTCAGGCAAACTTCCTTGCACATATCATTTGAACCTATATCAACTAAAATCTCATCTAATAAACTTTGTATGTATCCCATGTCTGCCTCTATCCTTGTCCTGATAATTGTTTAATCACACTTTGGTTTCAGATGGGCTGGTGCTATGTTGCTGATTGTCTTATTGTTCAGGGTGATGGTCTACTTTGGCCCATGGTCCAAGCTAATAATGGTGCAAGGGCCAATCCATTGGGGTGTAAATTGTGGGCAAAACTTGAGGCCTGCAACGGTTTGATTGTACCACACTTTATTGCCTGGTTTCTACTTTTGTCCTGTTAGTTTCTTACTTTCGGGTGGAGGGGAAAGGTGCTTGTCAACATTTTCAAATACTTTTATGTATAGGTGGGCAATATGGTGTATCAATCTTTCTACATAGTTGTAATGTGTTGTCAAGGGGACACCTTCCGTTGTCAATCCAGCCTCTTCACGCCACTTGGGTCTTTGTCCATACAGAACTTTGTATGGGGAGATACTGGTTGTTTCATTGGGTATTGTACGCATTGCTAGGAGTGTCAGTGGGAGTAGCTTGGCCCATGATTGGGGAAGTTCCCAGTGGAGCTTCTCTAGTATACATTAGCATGTCTGGTTCATCATCTTGGTTAATCTGTTGGTCTGGGGGTGATACGTGGCCATGAAGACCTGTTTCACGCCTATCATTTTGCACAAATGGGCCACGGTGTTGATCAGGAAGGAGCCACCATTGTTGGACAGGAGTATCTAAGGATATTTGTGCTGGCAGATGAGGTGTTCTAGAATGAATTGGGCAGTTGTCTTCTGGTCTTTATTTTGGATGGCTTGGGCTTCTACCCACTTTGAGAAATAATATGGTAACAATTAATATATATTGTTCTCCTTTCTTTGTTTTCATAAAGGGGCCAACAAAGTCAGTCCCTACCTGGTGGTGTTGTAAGAGTCTTGGAGATATTGGAAGTGATTGGGAGAACAAGTAGATTATGTGGTTTTCACTTAATGATTTACTGAATGTAAAAGTAGTATTTATACTTTTACCTGGTCTTGGCATTGCAAACACGTAGAATAGGTTAAGGAAGGTCCCAAGAACATGTGTGCAAAGTTTGGGGCTGTTTGGACAACTTTGAGAATTTTCATATTCTGGGTACCTGGTATTTTGGTGAAAATATTCTAAGTAAATCCCGACAAGGAATTTGGTCAGTATTTTCTAGGATTTGAAGGTAATGATCTAAGTGACTAAGTTAGGTGAATATTTAGGTGGAACTACAGATTTTTACAACACTCCCACTCAGCTAAATGTTCACACTGACTAGTCCTAATTTTGACCTAAGATATTCAAACTTGTTGCTAGCTAATGGTTTGGTAAATATGTCTGCAATCATTTCATCTGTAGGACTGTAAACTAAGCTAACTAAGTTATTATCTATAGTTTCACGTATGAAGTGATGTCTAATATCTATGTGCTTGGTTCTAGCATCAAAAGTTGGATTTCTACCTAATTGTATACATCCTTGATTATCTTGAAATAAAGTAATAGGCGTTTTTTGACATAGGCCTAAATCTGTAAAGAGCTTTCTTAACCACATTGCTTCTTTTGTAGCTTCACAGGCTGCCATATACTCTGCCTTTGTAGTAGAAAGTGCTACGGTTGGTTGCTTTCTTGAATTCCATGAAATTGCTCCTTTACAGTAAAGAAAGGTGTATCCTGAGGTGGATCTTCTGTCTTCCAAATTTTGTCCCCAATCTGCATCAGAGTATCCCAAAAGATCCTGTTCTGAATCCTTATAAGTGTATCTTAAGCAAATATCAGCAGTTCCTTTTAGGTATCTAAAAATCCGCTTAACTGCTGCAATATGATCAGATCCATAGTTCTGATTATGTTGGCTGACAACTCCCACTGAATATGAGATATCTGGACGTGTTCCAAGCATGATATACATCCAACTGCCAACCATAGATTGATAAGGAAAGTCAGGGCTTTCAGATGGCACCAAGCTCTCTTGATTTGGTTGAGTTTTGACCAAGTTAAGGTTTGTCTCCATTGGGGTAGCTGCCGGTTTACAGTCTTCCATTTTGTACTTCTTTAGTATATCTTGAATATACTTGGATTGGCTTAGGGTGATAGTCTGGTACTTCTGTCTATGGAGAACTTAATCCCTAAGTAGTAACTGAGTTCTCCTAGATCGCACATCTTGAACTCCTTAGTTAGGTTGGATTTAGTCTCTTCCAATGTTTCTAGGTAACTGGCGGCTATAATAAGATCATCCACATATAGAGCTAATAGAACTGGATTTGCTCTATCTGGCTTATAGTATATACCATAGTCAGCATTACTCCTTTTGAAGCTCAAAGATTCCAAATAAGAATCTATCTTGCAATTCCAGGCTCTTGGTGATTGTTTGAGACCATATAGTGACTTTTTAAGCTTGCAGACCAAATGGGGGTTATCTTGGTCAACAAACCCATCAGGCTGGTCCATATACACATCCTCATCAAGTTCTCCATTCAAAAATGCAGTTTTTACATCCATTTGATGAATAAAAAACTTATATTTGGCTGCAATAGCCAATATTAATCTGATGGAATTAAACTTGGCTACCGGTGCAAAGGTCTCAGTATAGTCATGTCCTTTTGTTTGAGAGTATCCTTTGGCTACAAGTCTTGCTTTGTATCTTTCAATTGTACCATCAGCCTTGTATTTTGTCTTGAAGACCCATCTGCATCCAATTGATTTTTGGTTGATTGGTAATTTGACTAAGTCCCAAGTTTGATTTACCATCAGGGCCTGATATTCCTCAGTCATTGCAGATCTCCAAAACCTTGTCTGAGGGCTATTTAGGGCCTCTTTTACAGTCTGGGGTTCATCAATATGGACTGAATAGGCATAGGCTAAGTTTGTACCCTCATTGATACAGTAATTTGGGCTATTTCTTGTCCAATTGGATCTCCGGGCATTTGATACTGGAATGATCACTTCTGGGATATTCCTGGGCACTGATTCTGGCTGAACCATGGTTGTAGAGTCCTCTGGAGTGAAAAAATTTTCAATGTTTTGCTCTTATTCAATCCTGACAATTGGTGGACTTGAGATCAAATTTTTGTCATCATCTGATGTCATTTTTTGTGAAAATTTTGAATTTTCATCAAACAACACATCCGTGGACTTGATCAGCTTCTTTGCTTAGGTATTGTAGAGTCTGTATGCCTTACTCTCATTGCAGTAGCCCAAAAATATGCATTTTACACTTTTTGGCTCAAATTTTGACTGATTTCCGGCCAGTTTTTTGGCATATGCTGTACACCCAAATATTCTTAGATGTTCTGCACTTGGTCTGTATCCATACCGTGCTTCAAATGGAGTAGAATCACAAAGTATTCTGTTATAACTCCTATTTTTAAGATATACAGCAGTGGCAACTGATTCCACCCAAAAATCATAGGATAGTTTTTGATCATGGATCATAGATCTTGCCATATCAATTATTGATCTGTTAGCTTGTTCTGCTACTCCATTTTGCTGTGGGGAGTATGGTACAGTAGTCTCTTGCTTTATCCCATGAATTTTGCAGAAGTGGATGAAGAGTTTTGAGGTATATTCTCCACCATTGTCAGAGCGTATTTTCTTGATTTTTTCACCAGTTTCTCTCTCCACCATGGCTTTAAACTCCCTGAACTTAGACAGAGCTTCTTCCTTTCTCTGCATGAAGTAGACCCATGTGTATCTTGTATAATCATCAATAAAAGCGATTAAATACTTCATCCCGCCTAAGGATAAATTTTGCATAGGTCCACACAGATCTGAGTGAATTAGATCAAATTTTTTCTTAGTTTTGATTAGCCCAGAGCTCTTGAACGGTTGTCTGGCTTGTTTCCCATATATGCAAGCTTCACAGTGCTCCAAATTAGCTGGGGGATCAATTTTCACTCCAGAAATTAGCTGATCTTTGATCATTTTACGCAAATAATCAAAATTGATGTGTCCAAATCTCCTGTGCCAAAGCATTGGTGTTTCTTCATTTAAGTTACTTATATTGGCTTCCAAATATGATGGAATATAAGTCAACCTGTATAGATTCTGATCTCTGATGCCCAAAGCAATATGGGCACCCTTTTGATCAGTGATCCTGCATCCAGAATTGTCAAAACTGAAACTGAGTCCTTCTGCTGTGGCCTTGCTTACAGAGAGTAGGTTCTTGGCTATTTCTGGTACATAGAGTACTTCTTTAAAGGTCCATGTATGGCTTCCTTCACTGCTTCTAAGGTTTACTTGAATAGTTCCTTCTCCCACTGCATCAAGTGTTCTATTGTCACCCATGAAAACCTTCTTAATTGTAATTTCTTGATATTGGGTAAAAAGTTCTTTTTGGTGTGTAAAGTGTTGAGAAGCTCCAGAGTCAATATACCACGTCTGAGAATCCTTGTTTGTGGTCATATTTAGTGCAGATATGAATAGTCTATCTTCAGTTGTTGCAGCATTTCCATATTCAGGCTTCTTTTGCTGATAATCTCTCTTTTTGAAACACCGGTCTGATGTGTGTCCTTTCCTTTTGCAGTAGTTGCAAAATAGGTTGCTATTGCCTTTGTAGGGTCTTGGGTACCTCCTTTGTTGGTTATCATTGCTTATTAAAGCATTTTCTTCTTCCTTCTTATTGGCGCTTGATTTTCTTAATTCTTCATCCAGGAGCCTTCCATATACGTAATTTAAGGTCAAATCTCCAGTTCTGGACTCTAGGGCTGATACAAGGCCCTGAAACTCATCTGTCAGGCTATTCAGGATGGTAACTATCACATCCTCATCAGTAGTTGGTACACCCACAGATTCCATCTCATCTACCAGCAGGGTAATTCTGTTAATTAGATTTTTCATTTCTCCTCCTGGCAGCATCTTTGTAGTAAAGAATTTTCTTCTCAGATACATTTTCTTGGCAGCTGAACATGACTGGTAGGTGTCTTCTAATGCCTTCCAGGCATTCTTTGCTGTTTTTGCTCTTGAGCATTGAATTAGCAATTTGTCCTTGACATTAAGGCAATGCAGTTAAAGGCACTTTGTTCTTTCTTCTGGTACTTCAAGGCTTCCTCTCCCACGTTTTTAGGAGGGCATTCTTCTCCCATGACAATATCCAAAGGCCTCTTTCTTGTAGCAGCATCTTCATCTTCACCTTCCACACTTGGTAGTTAGATCCATCCAACTTTTCAGCAGAGGGAAAAATTCCAGTAATAGCAGTAGTAGACATTGCAGAGAGTGACAGCTTGGGGCTCATAACCTGTTGTAAGAGTCTTGGAGATATTGGAAGTGATTGGGACAACAAGTAGATTATGTGGTTTTCACTTAATGATTTACTGAATGTAAAAGTAGTATTTATACTTTTACCTGGTCTTGGCATTGCAAACACGTAGAATAGGTTAAGGAAGGTCCCAAGAACATGTGTGCAAAGTTTGGGGCTGTTTGGACAACTTTGAGAATTTTCATATTCTGGGTACCTGGTATTTTGGTGAAAATACTCTAAGTAAATCCCAACAAGGAATTTGGTCAGTATTTTCTAGGATTTGAAGGTAATGATCTAAGTGACTAAGTTAGGTGAATATTTAGATGGAAATACAAACTTTTACAACAGGTGGAAGGGTAGGTCAAGCAGTATTGGTGCGGTTGTCCCTATCTTCTGACTCCGGTTAAATCTTTTGCAGGTGGAGCAT